>JAFEJD010001957.1:0-14501 GCA_018296065.1 Blastomyces percursus | reverse complement strand
CGCGAGCCACTGTATGAGTCGTCGGTAGATAGAGAGTTCGTTCAGCCGGTCAGAGGCCGGGAAGGTAATCGAAAGGCGTCAGTATCTGTTCCGGATGCATGGGCCGGGCTGCTCTCTCGCGTCTGGCAGCAAGTTCGATTCGCTTCGTGTCTGGTCCGGACGAGTCCCTGGAACCGGGGCTCAACAGGGGAGACTCACAAGAGCCCACAATGGCCGCTCTGCTCTTAGCCATCACCTTGATGATGTTACCAGGCTGCACCACGAGGAGGTGGCAGAGTCGGACTTCGCAGCCCCCTACGCGTGTAGGATAGTTGATGGCAGAGGATCTTATATAGAGGTTGGTCACGTGTAGATAAGGAGATTGCTAGATGAGCGAACGCACCAAAGGCGTACGCCCAACAACGCGAAACATGTTCTAAATAAAACCAGTGAGGCGTGCAAATGCGCGCCTTGAATGAGACGTTGGCAATGACGAAAGTATTGGTTTATTATTTTTAAGGCTCAAAGTCAAACGAAACTCAACCTGATTCTGGTGCAGGAAGAAAATTTTTATTGATGATTGCAAACTTAAGTCAAGAGGGCCTCGTATTTACCATACCGATCCTCGTCTGATTCCCTCCCGCAATATTTCGAGCTCATCGATTAACTCGATGCAATAAATATACCCTTTCTGCGCGACACACGCGCGCAAAGGTTCACACAACCCCTCTTCGCCACCGTGCAGCAGATACACAAGGGGACGAAGCTGAAGGGGTTACTCATTCGAATTAAACCTCTCCTTTCTAGCCAAGAAGAATAGAAAGAGTAGAAAGACAATAAACATGTCGATACCCACCGCACCCCTCCTAGCACCATACATAGCATCACCCTTCCCGGCCCAGTCACTCACTTTAGTCACCTCCGTTCTAGGCGCAACGAGCAATTGGTTGGTTCTAAGGATCCTATGCGATGCTTTATATTCCGGTAGCGGTCGGGGTGGAGAAGAGCTGGAATTCAACGCTGGTCGGGGAGGGGTTCGAAGGGTGGTTTTCGTGAGCTTTTTGAGGGGGATGGAGTTTTGGAGGGCGGAAGCGAGGAGATTGGTACGGATCTTTGCTTGATTTTTTTTTCTCGTGAAGACTTTTTGGGTTTTTGGCTCATTTTGATCACGTTCTTAATTCTCATGATTGCTTTTTACATCTTTTTTTTAGCTGCTTCGCATTTATACGTGGGGAATGAGTGACAACTATATGAATTAAATTTTCGTTGGCATGTTCAAATGTCCTTTATTCATGTTTTACTGACACTCCATCTTAGGGACTGGATCTTGCCAGGCTGTCAAAGCAAGGCATTTTCGCTTTCGTAGACGGGGTCTCAGAGCTCTTCTTACCCGCACAAACAGGACCAGGTCCAGCGCCAGCACCGGCGCCCCCCGTGGCAAGCAGCTCTCCGACCCCCGCGCGGATACCGTCGCACGCCACTCTACCAGCTCGAGGGCCAGTGTCTAGCCGTCCTCAAACCGTAACTAGCCATGGGAAGAGCAGCGGTAGTGCGTCAAGGAAACTTCAATGGTCTGGTATGGGGAACACAGGCCTCGACTCGCTAGAGCTGGAGATCGCCTCCGCCATCGATGACTTGAGCGGGGGTCCTGCGTCTGATGAAAAGCCGGTGGAAAACGATGTTCTCCTTATAGTGGATCAACCCGATTTACTCCTGGCTGCTACAGGGCCGGGGATGGGCGTTGGGGCGGTGGAGATGGGGGAGTTTTTGTTGGGGTTACGGCAGGTAGGGGTTGTATCCCTCAAATATCCCTTCTATACTACAAAATCTACGGGGTTGTGAACCTGGAAGAATTTTTTATGCTAACTAAGCCGGCTTCTTCTCCTATTCCCCGAGTTAGCGGGTTCATTCTACGGTTGTCACACTTGCGGCAGATTCGCCTCTGATACACGCGGGTTCTGCCGAGTCTATGGAGCAACAACCAACGCCGCTTGAGAAAGAGCATGCATCTTTGGTTGTAGGGATGGCGCATCAAGCTAGAATGGTTATGCAGCTGAGAGGTTTGGATACGGGTGTTGCGCGGGACGTTAGTGGAGTTCTACGGATTAGTAGAGGGGGTGGGTGGGTTCCAGAAACGGAGAGAGGGGACGGCCACCATTATACGGGCTTGGAAGAAAATGAGGTGCTGTACTTTGTACAGAGTGATAGTGCGGTTCGTGTTTTCGGTAGAGGCGAGTGAATAGTTGGCCATGGTTGTTATATGAAATCACAAGCGTAAGATTTTTCTGAGAAGAATCAATCCCTCAAATTGAAAGCGCTGAATGAATCATAAAACCGTTAGAGAAGTAAAGTGATTAATGACGCGGACGGCTGGAAATTTTCGATTTTCGAAGGTGGGGAGTAGGTAACATGTAGCGCGAGTTGTGAAAAATAGGCCCAGTCCAACAAGATAGGTATATGTGAACAGGAAGCACCTTTGGCCGCAGAGCTCATGTCATTAAACTATTCATGTACACGGCGCACGCCATGTTCCACTTTTCTTTCCTCACGCTTTCTCACTCCCCATCCGGCCAAAAGAGGTGTTTCCCCTTTTTCGAATGTTGATAGCACGCTAGCAAAACAAAACAGTAAACACCTCTGAACCGTTAAAAGAAAATCAATCCGGCAATCCACAAGGAAAAAGGAAAAAAATAATTCAACCCTTAGCCGAGATTGTCATTGAAAACCCATTCTTTCAACCCCGCAGCAATTTAATGCTTCTCTGGCCCCCGAGCTCCCTTGGGGGTGCCGGTTTGGAATCCGTTCTTGAATTTGCGGTCGACCGTCTTGAGATATCGCATGCGTCCAGTTCCGGTGGTTCTTCGTCGCAGACCCTTCTCGGCCCAGTTGACTATATTGACGGCAAAACAAACGATGTAAGTAAAGTGCTGATATCCTATCCGTTTCACCAAGACCCAAAACCATCTTTTTGCCTGCCTGATTGCAAATCCCCTTCTACTCTAATATGGGACTCAACGTACATTTCCGGGTCTTAGCGGCTGGATACCCGCAAGACGAGCATGTGTGCTTCTGGATGTGGAGAGAGCGACGGCCTGTTTAAAATTTGTCCCAAAATAATGATCAGTATATCATTCTTCTCTGCTAAAATATCGCGGATATCGAAAAATGGGAGGATTTCAAAGGTATTGGTGTCCGAATGCCTCTCGTACACAAACGGGATTCCGGGAGATCGGACTAACCGCAACGTCTGCACAGGGTGTGCGATTTGTTATGGCGCTTGCCAAAGCTGGAAGTTCCCTTCGCTATTCAATCTGTTAGTTGACCGTGATAATTAAATGGCGAATAAGGCCGGGTATGCGGTGGGTTTGGGCGGGTCGGTACGTACTCATCTTGAATCAGGGACTAGAACTACAATAATGTCAGCAAATCGTATGCGCGCGAGTCTGGACACAATGAATATAGTATTCTCACCTGGAATTCTGCGTCTACAAGCGCTGGTCGTTGTCGTTGTCGTCGTCGGGCGATAGATCGAAAGTTCTTCATCGCAGCCTTCTGAGAAGTCGCTAAGCGAATTGTGGTGTAGGGTTTGAACCCTACACGTGATCTGATTTCCTCTTTCAGCGATGATTCTCCAGGCCTGGTATAGAAGTGCAAATGTGCCAAGAGCAGGTGCAAACATTGACGATCAGGTTTATCCAAAAAATTTGTTCTTCAGCATCAGAACTTAAGAAGCCAACCAACAAAGAGTTACGAGCACCCTCAAAAAAACCCTAGATTAAAAATGGGTCGCATTTTACAAAAAAGGAAGAATGTCTCAGGAGCTCCAAGGGTGAAGCAAAGATCTAACCGGCTGAAAAATGGGAACAAGAAAATTAATGTCCTGGGGAACGCTATCATCGCGCAGAACTGGTAACGAATCTGCCTCTGCCAGAGGGTTCCCTTTCTTTTTCCTCTTCTATGCCAATCTGACATCTTTTAGGGATAAAAAATTAACCCTGACCCAAAATTACCGCCGACTTGGCTTAGCATCCCAGCTCAACGCCCCGACTGGCGGCGCGGAGAGAAAGCTCGCGGACTTTTCAACGGGCCAACAACATACAGACTCTTTACATCTCCTCCCATCCTCAACAACCCTGAAGATGCTAAAACCTACCGAAGCCCGCGTCGAACGGGATCCAGAAACAGGGAGGATTCTCCGCGTGATTCACCCAGAGAATGACGACAAGGTTGAAATTGCGGGGAGAAAGCGGCGGAAAGCAAACCCGCTAGAAGATCCGCTGAATGAAGTTAGTCAAGCTAGTCTCGGTAATTCGTCCATGAGTATTCCAGGAAGCATGTCCTCGGCGGTAGTTCAAGCTCTGGAACGCCAAGCTGCTTTGGAAGAGGAGTCCTTGAAGAAGAAGCAACCCAGACATCAGAGTAAGCGCGAGGAGGAATGGCTGGAGAGGCTAGTAGCGAAGCATGGTGATAATGTCGGTGCAATGGTTAGGGATAGGAGATTGAATCCTATGCAGCAAACGGAAGGGGACATAAAACGAAGACTGAAGAAATGGAAGGAGAGGCGGGGAGATGTCTAGGGGGAAGCGGTTACCAATGTACAAGAGTTTTTTGGAGATTTAGAAGCACCGGAGAACTGGATTTGGTTTGGTATGGCGTTAACGGAGTTGGGACTTCATTTTTCATCAGCAGAACCTTGAATTTTTTTTTTTTTTTCCCCCGCGTCTTATATCGACCATAGACATGCTCGGTCACAGGTGTCGTCTTGGAGCTGCAAGCTTCATGTGTACTGGACACCTTGGCCGATACAATAATTGTGCCAGTTAATATTGGTAAGTCGTACCTAATTATAGGTGCTCATTCGGTGTGGGATGCATCTGCACATCTGCACCCTCCTTCGAAGGGGCTTAATTTTCCCACGACCTATTCTACATAATGACGAGGCATGTGCATATCCTATCTCACTATACCCAAGGATGTCGAACAGCTCGAATGTCCTCCTTTGCCACAGGCGGGTTGCCACTGGACATACGCGGAGTGGACTTGAAATAATGAAAGGCTACAGTGTATAAAATAAACTGAAAGCGACGAAACGCCCTAATGACTTTCAACCGTTTTCTCCTTTCTCTTCTGTTTCGGGAGAAAGAATCAAAGGCATTATGTGGACGCCCTTCAACGTGCGCGTCCGGAAATACGCATCCAGCCATCCCTGTATAAAGAGAGTGAAATAACACGGTGCGCCTTATTGCATTCACAATTGATATGCTAATTATAGTGAAATATATTAGTTGTTTATAATTTCCAGGGCTTTTCCTTTTTCTTTCGCTCCAAGTTCTAATCAAGTCACTCTCTATTCCGCCTCTCTACGCTATTCGATACCCTTTTGGCACTCGAAAACACTTCACGATCTCTGTTAGTATTCTGACGTTAGATTCCAAC
The DNA here is from genome assembly GCA_018296065.1 of Blastomyces percursus. Classification (NCBI taxonomy): domain Eukaryota; kingdom Fungi; phylum Ascomycota; class Eurotiomycetes; order Onygenales; family Ajellomycetaceae; genus Blastomyces; species Blastomyces percursus. Next base: position 9,086 of record JAFEJD010001957.1, on the reverse strand, counting down.
AAAGCGCTGACGCCCCAAATGGCCAAGTTATCAGCGACTTGGATTCTCGGGACCCTTTTGCTGCTTTCCCAGCTTTCTATCGCACAGATGTATGTACTCCAAAGCCATGACAATATAGCATGGAAGGATGTACGCTGACTGAGAAACCAAACATCCTTCAAGTGAATTTTCATTTCCAGGCGTGATAACTGGGCTGAATTGCATAGTTAGCCAGGAGGGCCAAGAGGACGTTTGCGGAGAATTGCCAGACGGAACTGTTCCATTCGTGATCAAAATGTGCTCAAAGGGAGGGCCGAAACAAATTGACTGTCGCGAAGCGTATGTTTTGTTCTTCATACCCTTAAAAGAAACCTCCTTTTCCTTTTTTTTTTAAGATAAGGAAAAAGTAAGACAATACTAACAACAAATCCTAGGCTCAAAAGTATTGATCCTGTCGGGACAAAGAAACATGCATACTGTAAGTGGCTACTAATAATATCCCCCCTAACATGAGACAAAGAATGAAACTCATGAGCTATAAGAGAGAGACAGAGAAAGAAAACAATTTCTAATGTCAAACACTCATATCAAAATATCTGAAAATCAATAATAGGCCACACATCCTCTGAAAAACCCATATATCCTGTCTGCATCCTCGACGGAAAGGAATATGACGTGAACGACAAGGGCGAGGTGAAATTCAAAGCAAGTGGCACCAGAACTGCAGACACGGCATCATCCATATCTCTATCTACATCTGCATCTGCAACCTCGACTCTTCCATTCGCGATAGCGACTAACTATGCTAGCAAGACCTCTCTTGACCCGGAGTCAACACTGTCAGCAGGTGGCAGCAGCGGCGGCAGCAATAATGACGATGCGGCTCGCACGACTGATGCATCCACAGCCCCGATCGATGCCATATTGCGTTCCACGGTAGACGTTACGGTAACAATTCCCCCGCACACGGCCACAACGACCGCCGCGAATGCACCTACGCGTTCTGCCTCCGCGGCGGGCGGTACTCTGATGGCAAATGGGGTAGTGGGCAGTTTGGTTGTGGCATTTTTTGTGGAAATATGTACTTTGGTTCTGTTTGGTATAGATTAGGCTGGGTGAGGGGGAAAGGGAGATTCTGTGTCGATATTCAACATTCTGGTTCTTGTAGTGCTTTGGTATTATTATTGGGGCCTGCGTTACGGAGCAGTGACGGATAAAAAAGTAATTGTGATTAGGTGGAAGCTGCACGTCAAATTGTTAGGAATTTTTGTCCATTTTCCGCACTTCTCAAAGAACATGTCGTGTTGTTGAATGTGATGAAGGTTGTACTGTACCTTGGTTAATTAATTGAAGGAAGATATGTTGGCGACAGAAGCTCGGCCCATTTATGGAGTCGGATCAATGTTCATCCCCAGCATCCTTAATTACCACTACGCAGCAGTTCGCGAGCACCTTGATCAGTGCTTGCTTGGTGCGTATGACCTCCAAATGCCCGTACAAGAGTGTACTCCGTACTCTGCACCGGAATGACTAATAGTTTGAAAGATAGTATGGGCTATTTAGCATAAACGTCCCATTTGACTCGTAATCGTAACATTATCGATACAATTAACACATAAGGCATCATGTATCATATGCATAATAACCACATCAGCAAATCAGCTAATTATACAATTTTACCCAGTATCAGAGCTTCTGTCATCAACACTAGCGCGCTGCACAACCCTAACCCATCTCCGCCGCCTCCATTCTCCCGTCCCACCAATCCCAGCAACGCCTTCTTCAAAGTCCGCTTTGGCCAGCTTCCCATCCCGCTTGGAATTCCCTTTCTGTTCAGCTTCATTATCTTTCCCTTTGGTTTCGCAACTACCCCCATACGCTAAGCCATCATTGTTATAGGCATCCTCGTCGGGAGGGTGGAATGGTAAATCCCAGACCCAGCCTCCGACCTCCTCGGACACTGCATTGTCGCTGGAACCCGGAACTTCAAACGCGACACCCGTAATCATCCGCTCTATAACCCACTCACGGCATTCGAGGTCTAGCTGCCATTTCTTACCTTTCCATTTCCAGCCCGGCGGTGCCTTGACGTCCTCAAAGAACCGTGTACCCCTTGGTCGATCGCCTGCGATGCGAGACGGAGATAGCGGGTCATAAGGTGTGGGGGTGAAAACGAACGACTCCCAGTCTGAAGTTGCAGTGTACGGCGAGAGGGTTTTGTGCTGGAGCTCGAAAATTTCCACTTCTCGCTCTTCTGGGTACGTATCGAGTGAAATTGCAGCAGTGGATTTGAGTAACGTAAGGAGCGCGGACGGCGATGACGGAATTGGGATTCCGAAAACGTTGTAGAAGGCGTCCTCGGCCGTACTCTGGGCTTCAGCGGTTGCATCTTTCATTTGATGCCCGATTTGTTGCATGAAGGCAGAAACGCTAGGATGGCTTCCAATAATGGCAGCGTTCCCACCAACAAGACACAGCATACGCCATGGGATTAGGTGGGCCGTTAAGAACAAAATGGCAGATAGGATGGTGAGCAGGAGGAAAACGGTAGATGATAATATCTCATTAGAAAAGTTTGTGGCAGGGGACAAGAGAGCTACGGTGGCGTCGTGCAGGTTTGCAAAATCTGCCATACTATTCTGGAGGTCTCTCATGTTACGAAAGAAGTCCTTTGAAGTTTCTGAAGCGGGTTTGATGGTCTGCGCCGGAGCAAGAGCGGGCCCTTCGTATGAGTAGTACGCAGTAGTACTAGAGGTCGACGCAGAGGCGGGAGGAGGCGGATGACGAGCAAGAAATCCCGGGACCATGATAAAAAGTAAAAAAACAGCAAATGGGAGAATGATTAGTAAATATGGGTCTAGACAAATAAATGAGTAGACCGAAAGGAAAGACAAGGTGTGAGTTGGAGTTTGCCAGTTCAAGACGTTAATCACACGCTCTTGGAATAGAAATACAATGCCAATTCTACAAAATAGTTAGCAAAAGAAAGATATACATCTTTTCTGCTACGGGTATAAGAGGGGGGAAAATCATGCCTAGCATTAAAACGTCGGAAGTTGTTGCTCATTGTAGGAAGGCTAAAAGCAGGGCGGTCAACGTGGACAGTGGAAGTTTTGCCGGCCACAGCATCGAACTCCGCCCCAGGATCTTCAACTGGTATAACCTGCTGCCATAGTCTGAACAATGCTAGTTAGCTCTAGTAGTAACTATAGCTACATAAGCGGTAGATTAGGTCTATCTATACTTTGTTAACAGCCGCTCCTGCAGAGAGGATCCAGCAGTCCGACCACCCAGTGCTTTCGCATCGGATTTCATGCCTTGAAATTTTTGCTTCAGTCGCCGGGCAGATAGCACGGATCCGACAGAAACATTGTCACTGTCCCTTCCAGCTGGATTGAGGCTATCTTCGTCTGGCTGCGACGAGACTGAAACGACAGGAATGGGGTCTTTGCGGTTGACGAAGGCGTCTGCCGTAAACTCATCCATGCTGGTGCTGAGGACGGGCTTCCCAGGTTAAGGCCGCATCCGGCCTGGAAAATTAAATGACTGTACACAATATGATTGGTTATTGAGCAATAGTATTGAATATGGGTATATATTGAATGTCAGAGTAAATGCCATCTGTGAAATCTAGAGCAGATATATATCCCAGACTGATGTTGATCCATGTGGCCGGCCCTCAAAAGAACTTGATTGGCCGTGACAATGCGACTGCCAAGGTTCCAACCTCGGCTCGCGCCAAGAAGACCCGTGAAGTCGGGAAGCCGAGGTGCCAAGAAACTAGCTGTACACGGCTAGCGTATTATGGAGCTTCCTGACCCCGCTTGGTGCTTCGAGGCAGTATCCAAGGTTAATCCAGGACTAGACAGTAGGGTGTCATTAAGACGAAGCGATGCGGCTTGGGGCCTTGATAAGAAAAAACAATACTGCGATCTGGCAAAGCTCATTAGCCAACTAGGGATAATTTGCTGTAACTAGTGATTCTAAACAGGTAGGAAACTGAGCTGGATATTTGCTTATCTGCATCTGAGGCCTCAACGTCAGCCTATATGGAGCATGAAACGGAGATGCCATGGGACCTAAGATGGATAATGTGCGCTAGTGTGAAATGAATCTATATACTTGTGGAAGCCACTTTATTGAATTTATTTTATCATATTGTACATGTACATGTCACGAATTACTCTCCGCCGTCTAATATTTGATATATAATTACAGGTCGGGATATCCCAGTATCCGCCCCCGCTCCGTTGAATCTATAATCCAAACTCAAAAATGATCAGAATACTCCGCCAGAAATGGATTCGATGCCTTTTCGTATCAACATCTATGCCAGGTACCTCATAACTCCCTCGAAAGCCACCAACGCCATTGCATTCGCGGGAAATGCTCTCAGAAAGCACGGCAGGAATCCCCGCCAGTATCCTCTCCAACCGCCCTCCTTCGCGACAGCTATCGCTGCATCCTTCCACCGCGGGAATCTCCTTTCGCCATCACCCAGCTTGCCGCCCAACGGATCTGTCATAATCCGTTGCTTCACAACATCGGACGGGTATGATGTGAGCCAAAACACTTGCGCCGACAAGCCACCCGCCCAAAAGTTGACTGCTGGTGTGGATAGTTGAGTATGCTGTTTCATGAATCGCGAGAAAATGTCATAAGTGCTCCACCAGAAAAAGAAAAAAGACCGGAAAAGCAGTGTGGCGCAAAACCCGCGATAAAGCCCTTGGATTCCGTGTGTACGAAGCTATGAAAACAAATTTGAGGTTAATAGGGGGATTGGGCTTTTCGATTGTGTGAAAGTAGTAAAAATAAAATAATGAAAAACGCTGATAGGAGCACGTACAATCTTCTTCGTGCAGTCGATCGGACCGCTATATAACCGTTGCTTCTTATCGGCTGCATACTGGATCTGTAACCGTGCTTTCACATGCTCGACAGGTGCTGCTATCACGCTCACTGTTGAGCCTGCCAAAACGCCAGCGATGCCATGGCCGAAGCTGGATAGTCGATCGGGGACTATTTTTGAAGCAAAAGGTACTATTCGTCGTAATTGTTTGTTTGCAAAAACGTGCTCAAACAAGAGACGGCGATAGAGCGTCAATGACCCGAGCATGCTATCATCAAAATTAGAGGAGTTCTGTATGAATATAAACGGATGCTGGGGTTCAACTTCAATGACTAACACTGAGTCCATGACCATCCATCCCATCAAAGGTGGCGATGCACCTTTATACAGGGCTCTTGGTCCTTCATTTCGTACAGTCTTAAGCAGACAATCTAAAGGGCCGCTAAATTGTGTGGATTTTGTCGTTTGAAGACGGACCTTGATGGTATCGAACCTGTTGACCAACCTGTCAGTCCAAAGAACTCGACCGATGAGCATATGGGAATAAGCCCTAGAGTATCTAGGAAGGAAAATCCACGCTCGGTGAGAATATATTAAACATACGGATGTCCCACTATAGATTATCCCACATGAAGTTGCAGGGAACCTCGTCAGTTATCAGCCGTGACTCCATGATGGTTGTACATGTCCATCAGATGTAAATGGCGGACATCCCATAACCAAAACGAAGAATTTCATTTACAGAAAAATTAGGTGCAGAGCCATAATATCGACATCCGCCTTATACCCCAGCAGCATACCATGACTTCTCACGAGAAATGTAAAATGGATCATAGCCGCAGGGATGCTGACAAGAATAAGCAAGGGGCCAAAAATAACTCACCACTCAACTTGGCAATGCCAGAAAACACACCCGCCACAAACCCTTTGTAGTCTTTTTTCTTCCCCTTTGACCTACCAACATCTGGCTTCTCTCGAACCCCATTCCGTCCCCGATTTCTCATATCCGCTGAACTCATTTTGCCCGATATCAATCTAGGATTTCAAGCTCCAGCGACAGCAGGAGAAAGGAAGATTTTTTTTTTTTGTTTCCAGGTGAGGTATTGCAAATGTAGTTTATCGTTTTATCGGAAACATCGACGCATGCATCAAAGCCAGATATTAATTCGAAACAGAATAGATAGAAAAATATCGGCGGTGTGTTTCCATTCAGATGTTGCCCATATGTCAGTCAACCTGTCGTGAGGCAAAGCTGATCCAATTCAATTTTCCCGCTCCAAACGCTTTCCGAGATTTCCCTTTGACCGTGAGACGATGGACTGTTCCTCGTTTCCCCAAAAGTTATATAAGTTATACCATAAAAATGTTGCATATTGACAAATACCATTACAATCTTCATGAACAATTTAGTCTGGCCGAAAAACGGAGTCATGCTCTCGAATGTGATGTCACGTGATATATAGTCTACAGTGGAGAGACTTGTTCCATGGCTTCGACGGCAGTCAGAACACGGAAAGTCTATTGCTTCCAATCTCCTCAAGATCCCTGAAATTGGGTATGTACCTGTACCTCAGGATAAACTGCCGATCACGAGCGCTGATATAACTGGTAAGTCAAGCCCATGAGAAGGGGTAAGTTAGTAGTGAGTGCCACAGTCAATCCGGTGTCGGGGACATATTTCATCCCATGGATTCTCTCGACCGATGACCAGATAACTAGGCCAACGTACGCTACGTAACTCCTCTGAGTCTATCAAGCCGTGTTTGGGTGTAAAGTTTGCAGTTAGCGAGGTTCGGCATCACGATCTTTAAATATGTCCGGCTCTTGCAAGACCAAGCCAAGCGGTCAGGAAAGGACAGGGAGCTTAGTGGCAAGAGTTCGATGCTATCAGTTTGGGGACAAATGCAGCAGATATTTAGTCCCGAGCTTGAACAACAATCATTCAATACAAAAAACTCCACGACCAGGCCAGATAAATGGAATGACAGCTGAGAAAATACTAACTTAGGTCGCGCCGTGCTCCAACCCGCGCACTTGGTGCAAAGAACAATTCAGTTTACATCTCGTCACTCATTAGGTAAATTTCAGTCTGCTACTCAAATAATAAACCAGCCAGTGTCCACCGTTCAACCCTCTCTACCTGCTAGGCAGCAGAGCAGGCACCAGTCGCTCAAAAGTGGAAAATGCTTAGCATTAAGGCAGAAGCGTCGATATCAGATGGGCTCTGCGAGGAAATCTGGCCTAGAATTTCGCTTTTTGTTCCGCGTAAGTACAGTTACGGGCAGTCTGATGTCCGTATCTATTGTGTAGCACGGATATGTTTCGTAACTCATCCTACATTAGAGCTAAATAAATATGAAATGTTTCGATATAGTTCTAAATATTTAATTCAATTTTTTTTTCTCTTTTCCACCGAGCTATTTAGGTATTGTTATTGATAGGGTAGTTCTAGATGCGGCCCATCAACTGGTCAAATCTATCTGAGATATTAATACGAGTTGAACACGCTAAAATATGCTCCCAGATGATTTTTATAAACTTCAAAAGATATGAGATATTTAACTAATCCGGGTGTTGAATAACTACAAGTTGCACTCAACCTCTTAGATTTCTCTCTCATCCATCAAAAACTTTTCATCGTCCAGCCTCCCACAAAATGCCGGTATGAAACCCCTATTTTACATAAAGTCCTGGGCACCATAGAGCATATATGTAATAGCACTGACCTCAGGAGAATTGCCCCTGCTCCTATTCAATCAGCACGCAACATCTAGCCCCCCAGCCACCATGGAGTCTACTCCCATAAACGAGGACGCAATCGACAACGTAAAAGCAGGGGCGGCAGGCATCATCAGCACCGCAGCATACACCAAAGCCGAGCTCCTCGACCAAATCACCTACCTCTTCAACCACGAGGGCTATTCCAGCGATGACCCCCACATCATCGCCGAATCGCGCCGAATAATCGACGAGCTCTGGCAGGCGCGGCTGGAGGAGCAAGCGACATGGCCCGCGGACGCGGATGCGGGTTTCCAACGCGTCAAGCGCGCCTTTGAGATCCTGGCTGCTAGCAAGGGGATCGTGACGCGGATGAATTTCTGCTACACGGTGCAGTCTGGCGATGCGCAGATACACCGGGAGGCGCGGGCGGGGGATACGGGGTGGGCGTATTTCCATATGCAGGATGCGGAGAGGGCAGTAGGCGGGGGCGGGTTGTGTGTGCGGTATGGGGCACTGAGTGATGTGGATGCGGAGACGGTGGAGGTGGGGAAGACGGCGGTGCAGGTGCTGCGGGATGTTGGGCTGCGGGTTGTGTGGAATGGGCGGCCGGAGATGGTTATTCGGGTCACCCCGTTAAGTTGGCGGCCGAGGTTGCTGGTGGAGGAGTAGGGAGGGGAGGGTGTTGTCTGTCTGTATGTATATATATCTTGCATATCTAGAGTGAGTAGATCTTGAATAATACACAACTACACTGCATACAAAAAATGGGGTCGGACTTTCTGATATTTGCTCAGTGTGACATATATAACCTTGATATATATGCCATATGCTAGTCCTCTGCAGTTTTACACTGAAATGGAGGAATTGCATTGAAAAGCCCATCTGGCACCAAATCAATTCCCATATCAATAAGTAACTCAAGCAGACGTCTTTTTGAGCATCACCCCTCATTTTCCCAACTGCAGAGTAATAACAAGCAATAAAATGACACCGTTTGCTGTATTTTCCCGGGAGAAATGTTGTTATTCTATCACTATAACAAACCCTCTCCCTTCCTTTCCCCCCCTTCCCCCTCTCTAGCATCTATCTACGCAATACCATCGGTACATAGAATGTGAAGAAATCCGGTATGTTATTGAACGGGCATCAGAAAAATAAAGAGTGATTGCGACGCTTACACGCGCAGAAGGTCACCCCTCAGCAACCAGGTTCAGGTAAAAACTCATTAGATTGAATAACAATAAAACGAACTAATAGAGAGAAAAAAAAAAAAAAAAAAAAGCACGAAACAATCTATAACCAAAATATAACAGCAAGGTACCCTGATGACAAGGGAAAATAAATAGAAAACCTTGAAAAAAAAAAAAAAACACCTACCAGAAATTCCTCACCAGAGCCCGGCCTTTCAACACTCCAAGCCTCTGTGGTGTAGTTGGTTATCACGTGAGTCTCATATTCATGTCCTATTAATAATATGATAGGTAGCAAAAACTACTTAGCGATCTCAAGGTCGCCAGTTCGATCCTGGCCGGGGGCA
>JAFEJD010001949.1:0-10901 GCA_018296065.1 Blastomyces percursus | reverse complement strand
GTTTATTAGTGTTATTCGGCCGATTCTCCAGAGCCTTGGCTATGCTCTCTGTACGAGAAGAGCCGTTGATCAATTCGTAGCTGCTGATTCATACTGGTAGCGCTAATGCCCGCCTGCCTGCTTGCTCTGCTTGCCTGTCTGCCTGCCTGTACGGAGGAGCTTGGTACAGAGGTAAGGTTGTTAAAAAAAATTGAATGACTAAGCCATTCAGCCACAGAATAACTAAGTTATTTGAACACGTGACTAACATACATATTAACATCCATGTGCCTAGAGGAAGATGTTGATCAATATGAAGTGCTCGCCCGTCGCGGTCGCGTCTTCATATTTTGTATAACAGTGCCAAAACCCTCCCCATATAACCATTAGGTTCCAAGGTAAGTGAGTGCACCCCACCCCACCACAACTACTAGACTGGCGGCTGGGACCATGCATGTGGTGGGCGGAAACCTCCTCCTGCCCTTCCGCTCCGCCCCCGACATAATCCCTTTCCCTTCCGCCCCTATCATCGTTCTCTACGTAGTCAGAGATCGCTCCTCCCATGATTATTACCATAGGCTTGTTTACTGTATATATATAGAGGACAAACACTCACCTCTTAGAAGAAGAACCAGCCATGATTTAGAAACCATAAAGATTCGCACCCAGCGCGTATGCTACATTTCTGCTGCAGATAAAAATTTTATATAAATTTTTATTGATGAAATGTTCATAACTAAGTGGAATTAAAATAATTACAGTAGAAAAACACAAAAAACCTTCACTTGACACATTTTCCACTATAGGCTGCTCATATGTAGTTTATCCACCAGACATTCCTTCCGGCATGGGATGTGATTACCCATTAAACCACTTTCTAGCCATCCAAGATCAAAGACATCAGCCAGCCACAATGCTGCATATGCACCTGTACATACTTGCAACTGACAAACCAACTGACCGTGCAGACTTGGCACTAATCTCTTGGATGATGAAATTAAGTGTCAGGTCGTCCGATATTCATGAACACGTCAGGGTTGTGACAGTTATCGGGTACCTTTGCAGCTATTGGATAGAATTCCAATTCTTTGGCAGCAAATGTTATTACATTTGGCGGCTAATGCCACTGAAGTGATCTATATGTATAATGGGATAGATGTGACCCAGGGTATTCATCACTTCCCCGGACACCAGCAGGATTACATACTCAAAAATTTGCACTTAGCCTTCCGAAAATTCAAAGAGACACCATGCGTACTGTCAATATCAACGGTAATGACCACGTTATCGGGTCTTCCCGAGGGCAGGCTCGGCCCCAGGGACTTACGCCTGGTCTTCCCGCTGAGACGAAATACATTCTCCTTCATACATCTCATCCTCTAAAGAAAAAGGACAAGGAGGTTTTGGCCGTCAAAGATGTTCGTATCCAGGAATATGTGTCACCGGCTACTTACATTTGCGCCTATTCTGGCAAGAGCCTTGAAACAGTTGAGAAGCTGCCATTCATTTTCACGGCTGAGGAGTATCCGGACAGCGTCGTTGTCCACAAAGAGCTCCAAGACGCTGCCTCCGGATCGCAGTCAGCACGCACGATTGATATCACACTCCATAGTGATGCCAAGGGGGATTTTGAGCTTAAGAAGACAATTGCGAACCTGGCAGATATCGACGTGGATAAAGTTGAGGTAGCTGGTGACCTTTCCAAAAAGCCTGAGTATAGTGGAGATAGTAGCTAACATTTTGGAAAAGGGAGATGGGGGCAAGATCACAGTAACCGTTCCACCTGGCGCTTTAGGAGCGGTTGCAGAGATAGAAGCCGTCCGATATATCCACGAAGCACATCCCCCTAGACTAGTGAACAAAATAGCACGAAATATTATCCAAGGGAATGGCGAAATCGGGAGTGTGGCATATAAGGGTGCTGGACAGGTAATCGCCGTTGCTGATAGCGGCTTCGACGTTGGTGATCAATCCGACGTATTGCCTGCTTTTAAAGGACGAGTGAAGCAACTTTATGCACTCGGTCGAGCCGACAATCCGGATGATCCCACGGGACACGGGACTCATGTCTGCGGAACAGCACTTAGCAAAGTTGAGTCAAAGCACTACGGAAATTTTGAAGCACCTGCGTCTGAGGCAGAGCTTGTGATGCAGTCGTGCTTCAAAACTAACAAGAGGAAAATGGGCGGTCTTCCGGTGGACCGTGCAGCTCTGTTCATCGTCCCATACGAGAATGATGGTGCTCGGATTCACACAAACTCGTGGACTACGGCACCAGAATATATGCAATTCGCATACAACGGGGCAGCCAGGAGTGTGGATGAATTCGTCTGGAAGCACAAAGACATGGTTATTTGCTTTGCGGCAGGTAATGATGGTAAAGACAGTAGCGGGACAGGAAACATTGACCCTGGCTCCATCAGTTGTGAGCCTGCGGCGAAGAATTGCATCACTGTTGGTGCTTCCGAAAGCACAAGGCCAACTATTAATTGGGATAGCAGTGCTTTTCTCCGTAGCGAAGCCAAAAATTTTACGTACGGCGAATACTTTCCCGAAAAGTTTCCCAAAGCTCCCATATCAACTGACCATATGGCAAATGATGCCGATGGAATGGCAGCATTCAGCAGCCGCGGCCCAACGAAAGAGGGCCGATTCAAACCCGATGTCGTCGCACCTGGAACATGTATTCTGTCCACACTTTCTCGGAGGGTCAGAAACCCCCCGAGGCATTTTGGCATTAGTGAAGACGAGAACCTGATGTTTGACTCTGGCACGAGCATGGCTACGCCTCTTGTGGCAAGCTGCTGCGCTGTTATCCGTGAGGCTCTGATCAAAAACAGCTGCCCAGCTCCGACAGCGGCACTGGTTAAGGCTCTCGTTATTAACGGAGCCGTTGACCTAAAGGGTCAATATAAACCCTGTGAAATAAAACCGACACCTAATTCTGACTCGGGCTTCGGTCGGATCAACTTGGCGAACTCAATTATTCCTGTGGAGAGGGGAGCTATGGGGGGTTATATGGAGCAGACACTGGACGATGACGAAGAAAAGGATCCATTCGAGTTTAAGATCACTGTGCCCACAATCGACCAACTCGCAAAGTTGACCAGATCGAAGAGTGAAACTGGGCCAACCCTGAAGGTCACGCTTGTATACTCGGATCCCCCAGGAAGAGACCTTCAAAACGATTTGAATTTGATTGTCATATCTGGAGCTCGTGAGCGGCACGGTAACCAGCGGGCGAAAGAATTTAACGTAGGATCTTTGGAAGAAGATGGCTTTGATCACCAGAATAATGTGGAACAAGTGGTGTGGAATGGAATATCCCCTGGACAAGCTACAATCAAAGTTCGGGGAACCCGCGTCACGACTGACGATCAGCCATTTGCGTGCGTATGGCAGGTGTTGTAAATCTCTCCATCGGCTTGAGCCAACTTCCAAGTAACTCCACAAACGGGAAGGAGCCTAACAAATCTCAGAGAATTCAGCATGCACAATACAGATACTTATTTATTTTACAATTTTGATCAGCAACAGGTGCTTTAATAACAATCTCACTAATTTTATTTTTTATAATTCATGGCTTGAATGTCTGATTTTTCTGAATCTATGCGTCTAGATATGATTGTTCGTTCACTAAACAGGGCCAAGACTAGTCTGATAGTATAAAACGTAGCCAGAACCAAGACGAGCAGAAGACTGTATTATTCCGTAAAATATATTCTCTAAAATACTGTTGAATTACCAGATGCTTATAGGTCTTGGGCATTCATCAGAGAAAAGTTGAGTTGATTAGAAATTCACTCTCAATAATAGTTAGGGCTAACAAAGCACTTTAGAGAGGTTAAAGGAAAAGAAAATTATTACTATCTTTTAAAACCAATGATGTGTGTCATCAGTGAAAAAAATACAAAATTGTGTTGAGTGAGATTTGCATGTTTAGCAAGGGAAAAGAGAAAAAAAAAATGTTTTAATATATGAGTATTTCTCACTTTTTCCATCATGACATGATCAACTGCACAGATGAGAACTGTCACTGATAAATTCAGTATTGGTGAGCTAAAGAAAGATCTACAGTTTAAGCTTAAATTTAAAGTTTGAGCTGTCGTAAATTGTGGGCCCTATTAGGGTGGCCCTAACAAAAATACCGGGGCACACCATGGTAGTTATATACTTGGCTGATGCTTCTTTTGGGCCCGGGAACCCTATCTGACAATCACAACTTCCACCCAAATGCGGGCCTTATACAACCCCCCCCTGCCCGGCTCTCCAATGGTTTCATCGTCGTCAGACAAAGAAACAAACCACAAATAAGGAAAATAGTTATTTGAGCACATGATCAAAAAATTTAGAAGACAGATATTCAAAAATCCAAAATTCAAGCATCTTCGATGAAGGCATAAAACTAAACAATGCTGGGCACAACGAACATGTGCTGTGGAATATAGGAGCGAGGACTATAGCCAAGCAATAAAGAGTACACAAAACTCGAGGGCCAACGAAGTGTTGATATCATATAAGAAAATTGACCTCCTGATTTCAAGTCCATCTCAGAACACATTGTCAATTTCAAGATTTCAAAAACAGGATCTAACTTTAAGATATCCTTCTGTATTCAAAACACCCTTGGTTTCTTTCTTATGTGCTTCTACCGCCCTCTGCAGCAGGCCCTTGGCCTGGACCTTCTCCCCCCTGGGGGGCATTCGGCGGCCGCGACGGAGTTATTGACGCGCCCCAAGGATTAACCGTAGGGAGAGGGGCTGGAGTCAACCCTTGACTCGATGGGGTGGAGACGAAGGATTGCTCACCGGGAGCCTGAGGTGCTGTCGTAGCAGTTGCACCGGTAGGCCATCGGGTTCTGTGTCTGTATACCGCCGCCTGCTCTGGTCTGTCGGGGGTTGGGTTATACCATACCACTCCTCTCGGTTCATATTTATTGGTATTCTCATTGAGATAGGTGTGAACAGAGTAACCCAACCCTCCACCTGACCCAGCACGCTGAGCGAGTTTACCAAACCGCACAGAAATATGATAGGCGGTATCCGGGTCTCTGTCAGTTTTCGAGGTTTGAGTCCTGTGGCCGCCGTGCCTAGAACAAACACACAAACACGGTATATGAGCATAATCAACAGGATAGTCCGGGGGATGATAACATACTGCACAATACAGTAATCTGGTAGCAGGGTCTTGAAGTTTTCGCCGCTACTAGACACCATATGGTCTTGGGGGTTGTTAATATAGTCCCTGATGCACTGGACGACCACTTCCACACTCCGGGCCTCAGGCTTGTGATACCCCTCAAGCCGAAGCTGCTTTTCGACCCCCGAGCATCGGTATCGCATCGTATAGACTGGCCAGTCAGCTTTGTCCGTATTTGAAGGCATCTCGAATCGGCAAAGGATAACGGTTTGAACGAATCAGGGTGTTAAGAAATCTGACAACAAGTGGGCTAAATGCTAGGCTGTATATTGGGGCCATGTATTGACGGAGCCGTATAGATGTGAAGATGTTTAAGAGGAATTTTCTTGTGAATCAGGGTGATTGATAGAAGGAATAAGAGCTGGTGGTTGCGACGATTTTATATACCACTCTAAGCAGGGGTGGCTCCTCTTATTGTTGTTTCATACATTACTTCTCTCATCTCTTCTGAATGCTCACAGATAAAAACACTTGAGTCAACTGAGTGATGTCTGAGATGTAACTGTTCAGAGCAGGGATGATTAAAGAAGATTGCTTCTGGCTATTCATGAGTTTATGAGCAAGGGCAAATGGGAGGCGTTCAGCAGCAAGATTTGCTCTCAAGCAACTGTACAGCAACTGTACAGCGTATCATATATGTACGCTTTGTAGATTGGCATCCATGTAGAGAAGTGAAGAGACCTAAAATCTGACAGCCATAAAGACTTGATATTAGTCTTTGAGATTCTTGATGGCTGTTGGTTTGATGTCCAGCAGCGATTGCCATACCTACCCTCCATTAGGATTCGAAGTTTCAGGACATAGATACCAGTGTTGGTCATGTTGTAGAGTTGACAAATGATATCCCTGTGATTGAATAACTTGGGAGTCTGATGGCCAGCATGGAGAGCATTGAGTGTTCCAAGTCGAGGGGTTAGGATTGAAGCCCCTGGATGCATGTGAACTGAAGTTGTTGTGCAGCGTAGAGCTAGATATTATGTCTGGTGGGATCTGGGTATCAAGTTCAAAAATATATATGTAGATATATGGAGACGGACGGAGATTGTTTGATAAGATAAGTATATGCTTCGGGCCTGAAATCGAGGGCCTTCACTCCAGTATGATACTGTGGAAGGATTGACAGGAATGATGTGTTATGTATGGATGAACTTGAATGGATGATTTCATGAAAGTGATTGGGCAGTAGTCAATAAGAATGTTTCAATTAAATTTCCCTTTGTAAATAGCTTCTGAATTACACCAACTATAACTATCTATATATGTTGGCTGATTTGAGAAGAAAGAAGTCCAGCAAGTGGGAAGTTCCTCGTCCCTGGTCGCTAAGTTATTCCTAAAACATGAATAAGCAGGCTGGTTGACGTAATAAAATTTTTCATTTTTGGGTCTATATAACTATTAACCAGGCGAGAGTTTAGAATTTGGCTTTTATCTTGTCTGCTACGGCTAAAACATTATTGCAAGTTAAGTTAGTTACTGGCTGATCTTATTTGATTTATTTACATCTCACCTAGAAACCTCCTCCAACGCCATACAGACACCCAGCGATGGACCCAGCATTGCAACCAAAGCAGTATCCCTTAAAGAAACGTCAATATTCCGACTCACCAGGTTGGGACACGACGTATTTTCAGGGTAGTGAATGCGAGTTTCTACGCGAGTATACTGACAACGGCCTATGTCCCGTTTTGATCGGAGATGTGCTTTGTGGCTCAGACTTGGTTCATTTAGGCAAACAGTGTTCTTTTAGGATCATTGGAAAGCTGGGAAGAGGGTCTTATTCCACTGTTTGGTTGGGAAGAGAAACGTAACTAATAACCCTGTGCACTCCTCTCCCCCTCTCACCTCAACATTTTAACATAAATTAGACTAGCTGACACATGCGTTCAGTGCTTCTGACGAATTCCTTGCTCTCAAGATTCTACGACTTGAGTACAGCACTCTAGACAACGCTGAGATGAATATTCTACGGCAGCTTGGAAAACTTGAGGTTGCCTTCTTTCACACTCATGCCCCCACGCAAGACAAATTTCTCTGTCTTGGCCTAAAGCCGCTTGGATGTACTCTTCGGGAGAGATTTAATTCTGAAGTTGATGCACCTGGCGATATTCCTTCTCTCTTCATACTCGTGAGGACACTGTTCATGAAGGTGCTTGCTTTTCACCAGATGGGAATATCCCATGGTGGTAGGTGTTATATACTCTCTCATAACTGCTCAGTGCTGTACACCAAACATTCATTAACAAAGCATACGATTTGGCTAGATATTAGCCCCAATAATATTTCCCTAGGCGTACTTCCTGAAGCTTTTACCGATGAAGCTCTGGCCAAGACTTTTCAGTTCGATCAAAAATCACATGTTATACTCAAGAACGTTTCGAATTTGGACGCGCCGCCTCCACGCCCGGGTAATCTACCAGAGTATATCATCCTCCGTTACGGGACTCCTCTTAAAACGAATACACAAGATATGTCGCTAGTTGACATAATTGATTTTGGCAAAGGTCTGTCACCATCATTCTAACTGGGTATCTGAACTGGGTATCTGATAGGGATGTCCTTCGCTAATGTTTCAGCTCCCGTGGCCTGATGTACTAACATGTGCTTGAACCAGGGTTTCTCACGCCTTCAAAATCAAATGTCCTCGGGACGGAAAGCTACAGTGCCCCAGAGCTGGAGCGTAGTGCAAATACTGCGACTGCGAAGTCTGACCTTTGGAGTCTAGGCTGTGTGGTCGGTTAATCTATCCCGTTAGATGTGATTTCCATCTAATCTTCAGCGAACTTTCCCCTCTTTTCCCTACCGTCTCTAACTTTATCTAGTTGGCGTATATACCAACATACGAGCATCTGTTTGACATGAAAAGTGACCTAGCTCATTATCTAGGTATGTTTCCAATAACTAGTTTACTACCTGTTCTTCTTTTCGTTTCTGCGCGAAATTTCATTGGAACTGACCTCATTGTCACGCAGCCGCCAACCACGAGGCACAGCTCTCATACATTAAGTCTCGGCTTTCGATGAGCTACCTGAAGGACGAGCCAGAATATTGTCATTCATTTGCGCGGCTCATACATTGTTTAGTACGACCCGACCCAAATGCGCGTGATCCGGAAGCCGCCAAGAGAATACTGGAAAGTCTTGAAACCTGGAGTCCCACGTAAGTAGCGAGAAATTCCCATTTTATGGTGTTGGATATTAAAAAAAAAAGGAGCTCCTCTGTGATCTTGTAGCGTGCTGCCACCCACGGGATCTGATTCCCAATAGAAGTGGAGCTGCAGTGCTGTCAATGGTAGGTTGGGGTTCTGGGGTGCTGAAAGAAGAGGTGCAACATGTGTGTGCAGTGCAGAAATGACTAGGAAGAATGAGTTGATTGACAAGCTTGAAGCTGAAGTCTGTGAGCTGAAGCATCAATGATGATACCAAATGTGTTATCCTATTCTGTCGGAGTTGACAACTCTTGTAGATGAACATTGCTATTGCTCACAATGTCTTTGCCTCATTAGTAAAACTATTCTTATTAGAAAAATGCAGAGTTGATTCACGTTCATTTCTAAAATATTTGTATAAATTCTCTATATAAATTTTAGCATTGTTGATCATATTCTATTCTCTTGTCGATCTAGAACATGGATCAAACTCAGTGTCTTTATATAATCAATTCCCAACATGTCAACTCTATGATCTTATCACCTGACCACTGCCATGTTACAACACTCCTGAAAACCTCAATTTCTATACTCAGATGTGATATATACTCATGATCATATCTGCCTTTGATACCAGAGCCATTTCACATCACCTTAACATTTGTATCAACAGATGCCATTCATTGAAAGAATGGGGAGAGAGAACATGTGAGCCTTGTCCCATCAATGGGATCAGCGTCAACTTTCTACTTTTAAGCGTAAAAGGGCCCACTTTCACCAGAAGATGTGAGATGTATTATCTAGGGCTTTTCACTTCTGCTGATAGATGGTGCTTTGATTTCACTGATCAACTCATGCTCCTACCTTACACATACATTTTTATCCCTAAGCATCTCTCAGAAACTGCAAAGCCAGGTGCTAATATAACAGAGTCTATATCAACCACCATCCTCAACCCCCCGCTACTAAGGGTTCGCCGCTCAGAAACATAAATCTCACATCCACTCCCCGCCTCGCTTCTTCGGTCTAGACATTCTAGAAAATGGGATCTGTTTGCGTCGCTGTCTACCAACCCGACGGCCAAACCAAACCGTAAGGACCCAATCATTGGGCCCTCTGCCTCGAAACAACAAATTTCCCAAATCGTCAGACAACCCAACTACGTCAAATATGACGAACTCACCGCCAAGCCGGCCACTCCAGGCGTCACCTTCAGAACGTGGATGTGGCCAACGTCGACTATGCTGACCGTTTCCGCCAAGTCGTCCGGGCTCAAAGAATTGATAATTATATGTATCAATGGGGCCGCCAGCAGCGGGTTATGGATGTTCGTATGTAGTGCGTAAGCGGACCGGCAGTGGAGAGTTAAGGAAATGATAACAGGTACTTTACGTAGGCTTTGGCGGGGTAAATAAAACATCTATGTCACACAGTCCTCAGGTCCATAGCGAATTCCGCAAAGTACGCGCCCATACCCTTCTGAGGAATAAAGACGCACCAGTCCCCGGCGCGTACAGGAAACGTGGTGTTTAAGAGGCTTGACAAATTCCCTGTATTCTGGATAAGCCTCACTGTATTCCCCGTCGATTAGCCTAGTCACCCGAATGCCCTGATAACCATGATATTTCGGGGATGCAAATCACCGTGTGTCATGACAATGCTGTTATCTTCTCGAAGCATAGAACGGACAAAGTCGACATAAGGCTCCCTTCCTTCGCGACGGCTCCCAGATAGGAAAAATGCACTAATTTGGTTTCTCAAGGTGAGTAAGACTCTCACACTTGAACATTCTGTAGTCAATACATTGCGGTGGATCACCACCACCAAGATACTGAGAAGGTGACAGAAGCCCTCTGAGTTTCTTTAGAATAACATCAAGCTGGTCTTGAATGGAAGTCTTCTCGTCATCAGATAGAGCAGGCCAGACTTTGTTCAAAGAGTCCCCTTGTGCCAGTGTCATTGATCATGTACATTTTCTTGCCAATGGACATTATGTCAAGTGGCTGGGGCCAGGGATATCACTAGAATGCTTGAAAATATGGGCTGTGGCATCTGCATCAGTGGGGGAAATGTCATTCCCAATCTTGACAACAATGCGCTCATCAAGCTGAATCACTGCCCGGCCGAAATGGCACCAAAGTGGCTTTCCATTCTTCATAACAGAGAAGAGAGCAGAGCAGGTTGTGGTCCTACTTGGTATAGAACCTTGACTACAATGCTCCTATAAGAGCATGTTGGCTTCAGGCGCAAGGATGCGGATAATCTTCGGTTCCTCTAAAGGGATCAAAAAGTCCATGTTCTATGCGGGTGTGGTTTTTGAGGTCCCGCTACCACAGTCTTTGCGAAATCAGCACTTATCAGGCTTATTCAACACAACTAGATGATCGACTCACAAGCGTGACTCTTCACGCTGCGTGCCTGTTCTAGTTTACGTCGGTCTGAAGGGTACTTTCGGCCCCATTTTATAAAGTTCGGACTGAGATCGGCCCATGGGACTGTTTTTCGTATTGTTCTCTAATTGTGGCCATGACTCACCCAACCGGTTGGCCCTTTGAGTGGGTCCCACCGCAACGATATT
>JAFEJD010001948.1:0-10837 GCA_018296065.1 Blastomyces percursus | reverse complement strand
CACATGGCACACTTCTCCCAGTCAGACCTAGGCTTTCTCTTTCTCCTAGCTTAGCAGTCAGAACCCCCAGGAAGGGGGATAATTTGTAATATTAATTATAGAAAGGCCTCGGCCGATTAGAATACATCAGGTGGCAGATTAGCTGCCACGCTGGTGCCCCTGATACCCCAAGGGAAGTTTTGTGGCCGGGATGGTATTGCTTAGTTAGCCGCGGACGTGCCTCTAGGCGTTAAAGAATTCATCATCATCATGAGACCGACCATACCACGCCTTCGTCGAGGCTAGCTTGACGAGTCAGTATGTCTAAATAGCTGCATATATTTCCATAAATCAAGGAAGCAAAGGAATCGTAAATCTTGGTCCCAAAGGAGGAAGGAGAAAGTATATTGGAATATAAGTACTTATTATCCGAAAATATACATTGCTATTACACAGACTCCTGTCGAGAATGGATATTTACATGAGAGAACCAAGAGCATGCGGCAATAGGAATAAGAGAGAGAATGCGAGGTACTCCGCCGCAGTTCCCTCTATAGCTCCATCCCATAAATGACGCGTACAATGAATGTCATATATTGTGGCATAGAATTCCACTGGCATATATGAACATCGAACCGCCTTGATGAAAACGCAAAGCCAGAAAAGGAAATGTGAAAGATTAAGAGATGGCATAAGAGAGGCGTCGCCGACTATATTCGACCAAATGCAAAGAAACATGGGAAGGGAGAAGAGGATCAAGTCATTACTACATGGTCCTAACGCTAAGAATCATACGATCCAGGCCGACCCATGTCCCCTGTGCCAGTTGCCGATTCCGAGCCAGTGGCTGTCGTATGAGCAACGCCTTCATTCACACCCTCTCGCGGTCGATCCCAGGTACGGATATGGCCTGCAAAACATTAGGGATGACCACGGAATGAAAACCAAATGCAATAAGAGAATACTTTCCACAACATACCTTCAAGTGACGAAGTGATGATACAGTCTTCGAGAAACCCTAGCCAACAGATCGGATCTTCACCAATCACTTTGGACTATACGTTATCATAATAAATGCTATCAGTTTCAAAAATATCCACGAGGAGCTTGAGTCGGCCGACAGATCCCTTACCATTATTGGAGGTAATTGTGCAGTTCTTGCTCTGGGCTCAACTGGATGGAAAATAGGTGGTACATCGTCCTCCTTCTCCTCCACAGGTTTGCTATCCGTACGGTTCGAGTCAGATCGCACTCGATTAGAAGAAAGGGTGTCGGTACGG
This sequence comes from Blastomyces percursus, assembly GCA_018296065.1. Classification (NCBI taxonomy): domain Eukaryota; kingdom Fungi; phylum Ascomycota; class Eurotiomycetes; order Onygenales; family Ajellomycetaceae; genus Blastomyces; species Blastomyces percursus. Next base: position 9,578 of record JAFEJD010001948.1, on the reverse strand, counting down.
TTTCGACTGGACGGTGCCACACCGCTAGTACGTTGCCGTGCCGTGGCCTGAAGCTGTTGAGCATTTGGATTTATTGTTAGTTTCTCAAGAGATACGCAACTGGGTGTAACTGAGGATATCCTGATACGCAACAAGGCATGAGATTCATACGAAGGGAAGGGGAAGGGCTGGCAACATACAGCCTTTGGCCGATGGAGCATCGCAACGCTGAAGTCCCACAGGAGTAGTCGGCAGTCATCTCCAACGCTGCCGAACCTATAACTCCGCTCATCACATCGCCACGGATCAAAAGCCACATACGAGACCCACGAGTGGTGACCCTGGCAGCGCGCAACAATCTTGCGCTCAGAAAGGGACCAAATGGAGACAAGGTCATCTTGGCCTCCGGTCAGTATATATTTCCCATCTGGGGACCAGCAAACGCAGAGCATTCCTCCATAGTAGCTCATGAATGTGTCAATGGCTCTGAAGCAAGGTACGGGGTTAGTTGAGAGTGGATTCAATTTTTCAAAGCTACGGGAAAGTCAGGTTACGTACTGTTCTTTTAAATAGTCAATAATCCGGAGTGAGCCATCTTCCAGAACAACAGCCAGATGTCGACTATCGGGGGAGAACGCGATGTTGTTGATTCGGTGGTTCGAAAGCTTCCAGTAGGCAACAGGGTTGGTCTTCTGGTTCCTCGAATTGACGGATTTCAAAATTGTCAAAGTTTGGCTTGAATTATGTAACTTCTTCTCATCGTCGGGTTTAGGTTGGTTAATGTCCGCAGTTTCTGGAACAAATGGCGCATCCTCTTTTTCTTTATCATATACAATAAGGGTGCCATCTGTATGCGCTGCGAGGAATAGGTGCTCCGAGCCAGGAATCCACCGGATCTGGTTTATCGGAGAGCTATTTATGGTCCCGTTCTTGTTGATGCGAGCATACTTTTGCTGCATTGGCTCGTACCACAAGATATCCCCGACAGACGAACCCATAATCACATCCAGGTGTGTTGTACTTTTCGTCAGTTCATTCACATCATGACAAAGCATATGTGCCTTCGTGAAAAGGATCTTGCTTAGGGGTTCCTGTTTCGTTTTGGAGCTAAGGTCCAGCCATTGAAAAGCACGATTGATATTAGCGAAAGCATAGATGCCGTCTGGACTTCTCTCTGCCAGCCTCTTCGCTGCCGTATCGTGGGTAATGATGCGAGAAACGAAGGTAGAACTGCTTTTGAGGATATTGTTCTTGGGTTTACGTCTTTTTAGGCCGGGCCCCTCCTTGCCTATAGTCGTTGCGAGAGCGAGACTTCCCTCTCCGAATGCCGGGGCTGATCCGCAAGTCTCCGACGTGTCAGATGTCGGCCGGCCTTCATTATCACTTTCTCTAATGCTCCGAAGATCCGACCTTCCACTCACCGACGTCCTCACTTTGTAGAGCTGAGGAACAGTCTTGCGGGGCTGGACAACGACTAGAGATAGTTTAACCCCACACGTCGGGGGATGGACAACCGTAGCTAGAGGGTTCGTGCTAGTAATAGGAGCCTCGGAAGGATGGGGAGGTGGAGTGGCAAGGAGTAGATCGTCCCTAAGGACATAAGTTCCTACTCAGGGATTAGTTTGTGAGGACCACGGAATAAGTACAGCAACTTGAGTGCCAACCTTCTCCAACCTGAAAGGAGCAGCCCCCTTCGGGACGTTTTAAAACATTGCTTGTTTCGATAATTGGTACGGGCAAGCCGTTTACCGTGCCATTCGCATATGCCAAAGGCATCGAGTACCGAGGCGGGGGAGGAGGTAGTACGCTAGATACAGATGTGAGATGGGAACACAAACAGCTAACAGCAAAAAGGTGATAAGTGCGACTATCTCTCTGCTAGATAGATGCAGTGAAAATTCACCAATCGCCATTATGCCAATATGTATGGGAGTTCGCAGAGTGAATAACACTTACAACATGGCGTCGGAGATGGACACTTATATCCCCAGATCGCAAATGCTCGATAGGTGACAGGAAATGCAATCCTACCACTCAGACGATGCGATGGACAAAACAAAGAATAGAAGGTATAATGATAAGAAATGGTTTCGAAAGAATCGGTGGACTGGAAAGGTCGATCCTTTACGCAAGCAGAGGTTATATAATGAACACGCAGACGAAAAGCGAGAGACTATAGGCAACGGTATCAGATGTCGATGCGCTAGAGCTAACTGCGTAGGGGTTAAGCCCAAAGATCCAAGAACATAGACAGGCACATGTTAGCCAAGTGTCAAAAGAATCGTGATAAATCATTGACAGAATAATAAGAATAGGCGGAGAGAGGTCGCCATCAGCGATTACTGCGTGGACGGTGGACGGTGGCTGAGTTAGGGCTGCGGGAAGGTGTGGGGAAAGGGCGTGGAACCTTGGAACCGGGCGGCCTAATTGCCACGTGATGTACATACATGTACTGCCAGGGCTGGGCTGGGCTTGCCGATCCGTTTGCGGATGGAAGCATCTAATGTGTATGTGGACTACCCATATAGTTACCGTAAGAATAATACAGGAAACCAACCCGTTTAAGGACTGTAATTACCAACGGGAAAATACATATATATATATAGATACATATATTTGGCAGTGTACATGATTAATTCACACATAGGTATCGTAAAATGCATATAGGTATATTAGAGGTAGTTCCAGAGAATATAGTTAAGGCAGATATATTTCACTGGTAGACGCCTCCCTAGTATATAAAAAATAAAAGAAGAAAAGAAGAAAAAGAAAACCAACAGGTCAAAAGTCCAGCAGTCGGTTCAATTCACGCCACCCGTAGCTCTGCGCCATATTACCACCGCGGCCGCTCCAGCACAGACGACCGCCCCAATCGCAATTCCCCAGGCCATCCATTTCCCTTCAACATCTTCTTCGGTTCGTGGAAATGCCATGTTAGGCTCCATCGCTGCTTCCGCAATATGAACAAATAGCTCCTGAATGGAATTCCACGTTACGCTGACATGTAAAGGGGGGCCTGGCATGTTTAACCGGCTGGTGTATTCGTCCGGCTGAAATTCTGCTCGCTGCGTAGTCCGGTCCAGATCCGCTTTGAGTGCAACAAAAACGCTTGGTAATTCCTCAAGATGGGGGTATTTATTTCGCAGCGCGGGAATGTAGGCGAAAGAATCCGGGTCAGAAGAGTCATATGTGTAAGCGACAACATCGCATTGGTCCAGAAGTTTGGTTTTGTTTTCCAGAAGGGCCGGTTCCAGCTCACCCAGTTCATCCAGGATGAGGTAACATTGTTTGCCGCCGGGCAATTCCACGGTATTCACTGCGGTGCGTGGTTGGATGGTTGGGTGGTATGTTGTGCTGAAGCCACGGGAGAGAAACGCATCCAGGAGGGATGATTTACCCGAAGCCGGCGCTCCGAGGACATGACACATGACAACATTACGGCCAACGCGGCCAGGGCGTCGTCGCTTTTTCCGAGGTTTTGTCACTTTCAGTGCCGCAGTCGTTGTCGGGTTCCCTCGATCGGATGACTCGAATCCAAGGTAAGCAAGGTATTCGAGCGTGGTTTTTGGTGATGTAAACGTCGTCATACTCCATTGTGCGAGCCAGCCCTGCAAAGTCACATGGCCAGCCTCGTTTCGTACAGTAGAGCAAGGGAACGCCCCTTCTATCCAAGAGGTGGGTAGACCAGGGGTTGGGGCAAACAGCGAAGCCAACTCCGCGTCATTGAGTCCGCCATCGCTATCCTTGTCTGAGAGAAGGAACAAATCGACAAGAAAACGATACCCAGCCGGAGATAGTTCCGCGGATGCAAAGGGAGGAACTTCGAAGCGAGGGTGGAGGAAGTCTTCTTGAAGAGACAGGTTATCCGTGTATTTGAATGTCCGCAGTATGATCCATATCGTCTCATGGCGGCCCTTTTCCGCATAGAGTTTATTAAGTTGTAGAAAGCCCTGCACGCTAATTCCAGCAGGAGCAACAGCATCCGGATCAAACCTGCGTATCGTCTCCTTGATATGGACCAAATCCTCCTCGGTGAGGGATTTACCAAAACACTTTGCCTGAAAATCGGCAATTTCCTTGTCACTCAAATACCCGTCACGATCCTTGTCGCATGAATAGAAAATTCGATGGAGTGCGCTAACGGCAGCGGGTTTCAGAACCGATTCCTTGGAATCGAAGAGGGGCGCGATGGGATGTGTGACGGCCTTTTGACACAGAAAGAATGCTTCGTTGACGTTCCGATGTTCTCTACTGCTAGTTCTAATGCAAGAGTCAATCTCCTTGAATTCTGCCATTACAGGAAGCATCTCATCCTCCACAACCTGGGCCTCGTTCCCCTCAGGGGCGAGATCCGACTTGTTGGCACACAGCACGACCGGGACATTGACACCCAAAGAGCGGAAGTATGGCAACCAGAATAGAGCAACTCTCTCGTAACTGTAATGGTCCGAGTATACAAGTAAGATAACGTTTGATTTTCGTATTTCCTTAGCCAGGTTTGCTCGTTCCTGCGGAAGGGCGGAGGTATCTACCACGGTGGTTGTAGTCACATTTTCAGGAGTGCCAATGGTCGGAGGAATGGTGATCTGAGGAAGGACAGGCTGGATTTTATTTGTGACAAAGACCCCCTTGACGAGGGAAGTTATTAAACTGGACTTCCCGGTTCCTTCGTCGCCGCATACACAAATCCGCACTAGGGCACGAGAAGTTATGAGAACCCCATAGCTACAGGACAGGAGCAAAGTACGTGGTAGAAAACTTACCCTTTCCCATGTCAATATATCGTTATTGCGGCTAATTGGGCCTTGCATTAAAAGCGACCCGACCGTATACCCACTGCCACGTTTCCAGGAGCTTTCAGACGACAGTCGACCGCTTGCTTGCTTGCTTGCTTGCTTGCTTGGACAGAGAAACATCTTATGGATTGGAAACCAAACAGTAAAGTTGCATATGCGCCGGAATAAAGTGCAGCCGACTCACTGCCGATTATCAGCCACAGACGCCACGGAAATTCCGCAAATGTATCAGGCAGGGCAAGCTGATATTACGTCAGCGGAATCTCTGACAGGTAATTGTGGCCACTCCACCACCCACCAGTTCTGTCGTCTGGTGCGGCTCAGAGCCAAATTCGTGACACCACGTCGGTAATACATGCGATTACATCCTTGCAGCGGTCACTGACTCAGCCACTCTCCACCGGCACCAAGCCAGAGCCGTCTGAGACACACCTTAGTATTTCTCTCCCCTCGTTCAACTCATCATCGCCGCCTCTCGATAACGCCGTGGCTGCTTCCAATCCCATTCCGTATCCTATACATATTGTGCTGTGAAGGCGCCAGTGTCCACAAAATACGCCTCGAATTCGCGGAACAGAGCTTCGGAGTGCCGCCTCTGCCGCGACCATCCGCCTGCTCCTTATCCTTATCTTGCCCGTCAGCCACTTTCCCCTCTGTATTCATACCCCGTTAGTTGTATATCCGTAGCCAAAATCATCCCCTATTCGTTCATCCAATATCTCGAATTCTTTGTCCAACTAGCGAATACGGAAATATGCCTCTGGGAATTCATAACCCGCTGCCCTCTTCTATGAGAAGTGAGTTCGACGCCCGAATTCTCAAAACCCTCATGCAACTACCCGTATCATACATAATGACTGATGTCCTACGGAAAATAGGCGAATGCAGAAAAGCTGGAAAAATCCTTGCTTCTTTCGTCGATCCCCGTCAAGCTTTCGGGCCAGATAAGATCATTCCCCCCCAGATATTAGCAAATGCAAAGGTGTGTGATAAGCTCTGCATTTACATTACGAGGGAGCGACATACAATATTTTCGCTAAAGTGCTTACGGAACGGGGTTACTGACTATTGCGGGGTAGGGTCTTGCGGTCCTTACCGTGATAAAAGCGGGCTTCCTTGGCTCTGCGCGATTCGGTTCAGGTATTGTCGTTGCCCGTTTGGCAGATAATTCATGGTCGGCGCCGTCTGCAATCGCCACAGCCGGGGCGGGATTCGGTGGACAAATCGGATTTGAATTAACAGATTTTGTTTTCATTTTAAACGACTACAATGCCGTCCGGGCGTTCTCTCAGGCCGGTAGCATAACATTAGGAGGCAATGTTTCAATTGCAGCTGGACCCATTGGGCGCAACGCCGAGGCTGCTGGAGCTGCGAGTATGAAAGGGATTGCTGGAGTTTTCTCATATTCCAAGACAAAAGGTCTTTTTGCGGGTGTAAGCCTGGAGGGTAGTGTACTAGTCGAGAGGAAGGATGCAAATGAACGGCTTTATAATTCCAAAGTTTCTGCCCGCCAGCTACTTGAAGGATCGATCCGTCCGCCCCCTGCCGCAGACCCTCTCATGCGCGTCCTCCAATCACGTGCGTTCTCTGGCAACGCGGGCTATGGTAATGACTCAATGTACAATGATATCCCCATATATGACGACTCGCACGACAGAGTGGTTTGGGAGGGAAGGCGAGGCGAAGCGATGGGAGAGGGTGTGCGACGCGACCGCACTGGATCCTTGAATTCGCGAGATGACTATCAATACCATGATCGACCGAGGCGTGCCAACACTTGGGCTGATGATGTGTATGACCGGTCACCTGGCACCGGCGGTGGCTTAAACCGATCCTACACTACACGAGCTAATCCAAGAGAGGCTTTTGATAATTACAGCCGTGCCGATGAAGATGGCTATTCGTACAGTGACAGAAGGCCGACACGTCCCACAGCCCCTAAACCAGTGTTCTCCTCGAGGCCAGCCGCCTCTTCGTTGCAGAAGGACCAGGCTGTAGCGCTGTTCACTTTCGATGCTGACCAGGAAGGAGATTTGGGATTTAAAAAAGGCGAGATTATTACCATCATAAAGAGAACGGACAAAAATGAGGACTGGTGGACAGGGCGAATAGGTGATAGAACCGGCATCTTTCCCAGGTAAGGATTTTGCAGACCGTTTTTATTCTTCCGAGCTATTTGGACAGTTATTCCTGATGCTCTATATCTTTTCTGTCAAACTAATTATATATCCACTTTAGTAACTACGTTGACGCCTCCACTCTCTAAGCCGTCGTTTTCCTGATAATGGCCAACATCCGTCGCTCCTATCAACAGTATCAAACAGACGATGTACTGCATCCCATCTCATTTGGACCATTTCCGCCTTTTCACCGGCGAATTACCATCATCTAGCCAACATCCCCAAGCTAAAAGACCCGCGTTACCGCGCCCCATTTTACCCATATTAAACTGTCATATATACCCGCAGCCCTATTTTAGGAGTATATTTATATACATGCCGATCTCGATTCGGGTATCTTTGCTCTTTAGGCTTCATTTTTCCTTTTTCTCTTTTTCTTTTTTTTCTTTTTTTTTTTTTTTTTTTTTTTTTGGTTTTCTTTTTTGTGCGCCTCTCTTAGTGCATTTTTGTAATCTTCCAGCGCTTCTGTATATTGCTCAATTTTGTTCTTCACATCTTCAAAATGGAGCCAACACCTCGTTTCTTGCATTTCTCGTTTCTCTTGAGGCGGCTGAGCTTAGCCCTACCCTGCCCTTTCTTTTTTTTCTTTTTTCTTTTTTTTTTTCTCCTGCAATTCCAAATTTAACCATGACATAAACGAGATTCACTTGATATAGTTTGATAAAATTATTCTCCATTGCAGAGCCAGGGCAAATCTTGAATTTGAATTTTTTCCACGGCGAAAGCTGTCCCTTAAAAGCTTAATCGACCAATATGTTACACTGCCCCGGCTATCATACAGGCGGTCGGGGAAATTCTTCAATCCATGGTTCGCTCCCTACCGCCCTTTTTCCCCAGGTACCCAGATATCTATTACTCTCAATGTTATGGCGTGTACAATCCGACGAGTATTTCTGGACCCATCAGCGCTTCCTGGCCGAGATTGGTATGATTTAGAAAGTCAGGCACTGTATATGGGTCTTCCTGATCCGGGTGATTCCTGCGCAGCTTGCGATATCAAAATTTCCACTGCGCAGAACGTGCCCACTCAAGTACGGCACATTCCTTGTGCCGTTATTTACATTTCCATGTACATTCCCTAGGAATTATAGTCTACATGGGTCAACTCTCTGAAAAGAGGAATATAGGAGGTTGGTTCGTCCTGGGCAGGGAAAAAAAAAAAAAAAAAGAGTGGCTAATTGTTCGGAAAATATCAAATGTCGCCGTTTTGCTCAAAGCCTCAAAAAAAGGGGTCTGAACTGATGCAAAGATGAGATAATTAGATTTCATTCACCGCACGCGCTTGCCCACATCCTGAAGTTTCTCCTACAAGGATTTCCATCCCTAGAAACTCCTTCACTCCACAAACAAGAGGAATGTATGGCGGGAAGGTTTCGACGGGGTTCCATTCATAATTTTTTCTCGGCGATTATCTCCTATCTACAAGTACAAATCCGAAGGCGTACTGCCCTTCTACGATTGTAATGTTCCCCTCCGTCCTGCTCATAACGTGGTGCGCCGTCTTGCATTGAGAAAGCGAATCGAAGCTGGAGTTTCCACCACCCCATGATATTTCTTGTTTACTTTCCAACGAGCATGCCATGTCCCTCAGGGTCTTAAACGTAGGGGTGGCATTTCGTTGTATAGAATGTGTTCTTACTGTGACCACGTTCCACTTCGTTTCCATAAAGTTAATAAGGCCTACGTACAGAGGTATATGTTTCACATGGTGTTGTGCAATCTACGATCTCGACGCGCGGAAAAGCGCTTTGGGTCATGTCAGAGAAGAGGCGGTATTGTAAATAATCATTCCCACTTTAGAACAATCTATTGAAACTACGATTGTATCTTCCTCTACAACGTCTGGGAGAGCGGATAATTTCAGCTATTTCAGGATCCAGTAATCACATTTTTCAGCTCAATCTCAGCGCGGAAAAGAGAGGCAAGGCTATTTATCTCCTCGCGTTGGACAGCGGTGCGACACATGGAATGACATATGTTGATTAAATATCCAGGATATAACCAAGAGCGCGCAGATATAAAATGGATCCAGGCCACAAATCCTGCTATCTATATCTATTCCACTGCCGCCCCCAGAAAGAAGACTTAGAAAAGAGCAGCGCTCACAGCCACATCTTCCTTCAGCTCGACTCTCGAGGCATCGTAACCGACATAGCACGTCCATATATAAAAGAGAGATATGAAGATCATCATTCGTTGGGCTCATTCCCGTACGATGACAGGTACGGGCACATTGTGTTTTCTATGACGGGGGAGGAAATCCGGGGTAACAATGTATACGTCGGGTACTGACCGTGCCAAGCGTACTCTCTACCTCCCATTACAGTAGCGCTTCTATACAGCGATATATTCTTGAAAGCAGTTTGAAATTGTTATATAGAGGCTATCGCTATACAAAGTAGTCGTATCGATATCGCCCTGCCGCTGTTTTTCAAGCCTTTGTGACGGGTTAGCACCCGTTAACGTAATCCATTAGTGAGCGAGACACATCACTAAGCGAGACACCTCCTACCTTCCATATAATAAGAATACCCTCAATCTCTTAATACAACAAAAGAATAATAAAATCTATATTATCAACTACTTCCTATACGCTTAGAGCACGTACGGGCAGTATGTCCAA
>JAFEJD010001946.1:0-18165 GCA_018296065.1 Blastomyces percursus | reverse complement strand
TTGAGTGGTTGATTACAAGTAGTTAGAGTTTGATATCACGTGGAGGGGTGGTCCAAATTACGGTGTGGTCCAAAAAGCAGTGAATTACGTTAACCAGTTATATTAGTTAATTGTATACGGATGTATATGTAACCACGGGTGTGGTGGGGGAAGCGAAGGCACGTGTATATATTTATATGACAAGAGTACCGTTCTTTCGTTTCCAATTGGGACGAGGAAAAAAAATGAAATAGGAATGAAAAGAGATTTTCCATACAAAATATTAGAGGGAAAAGAAATCCATAACTCCTTTAAGTAGTTCTTCCCCCGCGATGCAAAACTCTCCCATCTCATCAAGAGCTGGAGCGAGGATGATGCTGATGATGAAAGGAATCCCCTTTCTAGCCTGGTAACCAGGATCAATTTTGTGCAATAATGGTGTGTGGAAGGTGATGATAATATACACGATGGATAAACGACAAGAATGAAAGAGTGAACGTAAATCGTCTTTGAGGGGGGTAGAGTAAAGCAAAACGAGCCCCAGCCGGCTATGATCCTTCCGCAAGCTCCTTTCTGATCTGGGCCTTTTGCCTCTCAGCTTCTTCCTGTTCCTCTTTTCGTCGCATATCCATTTGTCTCCGGCTCGTGGCTTCGTTTTCCTTCATGGCGTGCCAGACTATAGGTATCGAAAAGATGGGAGGTCAGATTTTTTGAAAGTTGAAATTAGTTGGGCGGGTAGGTTTGTGGTTTGACAGCAAGATTGAGCGCCGCCAGAGCGCCAGTGCAAGGAAGGGGGGAAGAGTGGAAAGTTGTGGTTTTATTGGTGCTAGAAAACGAAAAGTGAAGCACCCGACGGCCCCAACGTACTGGATTTATCAGACTTCGCGTGTGTCTTTAACTGCGTGACGAAGGTGTCGAAGTCCTTCTGTCTCTGCTCGCGCGTTTCAAGGTTCCGCTTTTGGAGTTCTGGATTGAATCTCTGTATTTATCGGGTGGACTTCCCTTCAGCTTTTTGCATCCATTCATTCATCCGTTCATGCATTCATTTCCCTCTAGCTCGAATTTGCGCGCATGGAAATCAAAAACTTCCCGCCCTCCGCCATGGGCATGCGCGGAGTGTATGAGACTCTGTTCCTTGTTCTATAGATGCGGAGGTGATATGGTGTGTATAGGGGATTATCGGCGTACCTGGAACAACTCCTCCTCTGTTGGCCGCACGTACTCGACGAGAAGAGGCCCGCCAATGCAGAGCAGCGCTCCTCTGTTTTTGTAATAGATATTTTGTCAACCCAAATACGTGGGGAAAACCAACAACGACATCTATGGGAGCGACGACTTACGCGCCCACCATTTTCACCGAAGTAGCTAGTCGAGGCATTTTTCCCCCGCCCGTCTGTTTCCTATTTGCGACTGAAGCGGGATTCGGGACGGAAGAGCGATCTAGAGGGAAAAGATATGCGGGAAGGCCAGCCGGGGGGAGTGAGTGGCTCCAGTTATTTCGAATTGCAGAAGCTGAGCTTGGAGAGCGAATGGTAATGCGACTGTGTGGTACTTGGTGCGCAGCGAGCGATGATGGTAGCTTGCTGCTTGTTCGTTGGTTAGATAGTAAATTAATGGCTACATAGTAGAGAGGTGTTGGCTGATTCACTAGCCATCCATCAGCCACTTGTGCGGATATGTGGCGGTGCGGCCCCCCTTGCTCAAAAACTCAAAAAAGGAGCGGCGGACATCCACGGCTTGTTTGTTTGTTAACTTGCTCATATTATTTTACATGGACTGGACTGGGAGTCTGGGATACTATTGCTCTTGTCATTGTCCGTATTTTCTACAATTATGATGGGCTTCCTGACCCCGACGCGGCCTATCATTCACGCATTTACGGACTCTGTGGAGCCAGAGAAAGCAACCATCCGCTGGCAAATACTGCCGATCAAACGTTCTGTTGATGAAATCCCACGGCCAGCGAAGAGATTGAGCTTCAGCGGGATAGAATGTTATTTTGTGACCAAGTTATGCCAAAACTTCATGGTAGACGACTACTAGTGATTAAAGGGGAAGCGGGGTCAGAATCCGGCAATGCTTGCCCGAAGCCATCCAAAAGCAGAGATATCAGCTACGCAGGGCAAAAAGTCGTGGAGCGGAAGAGGCGGGGGTGTTAGCTTCTTGTGTCCGCCGGGTTGTTGGATTTGAAGTCAACGTGGACACCGCCGAGTCTGCAGGTATTTCGTGCTGGTTGGCTGATGTGTCTCCGCCTTCGCCCTTGTTCTCTGGTTCAAACGCAGAAGCTGTGGTGGAAGCACCCGCAAAAACTGCTCCTGCGTCAACCAGCAGCCATTCATCAACCCACCCCTTGGTCTGGACAGGTTGTGCGGTGAACAATACGGCGAGAAACAAGCGCTAAAATCTCAAATGATAAATAACAGCGGAGACGAACCGTAGGATTATGAGGTTTCCTGCAACATCGAAAATCGCGACGTCATCGACTAGCCAGCCGTGATGAAATTTGACGCCGATCCATAATCCTGGAGCTTTCATCCATGCCATTCGTCGGGACATGGTGTTTCACAACCATGAATTGAGTGCGAAAGTCTTTAGCCTGCCTTGACACATCGGTGAAACGACCTTAGATAATAGCCAAACAAGAAATCGGATATTTATCCCCTTTTCCGATATCAGACTTCTACTTTCTTGTTTGACGCTTGAGGCTTCTCGCAGTTTGGATCATTCCTGAACATGCATTGGTGTTTGTTACATTCTTCAATTGAAGATTATCATCCACTATGGGGTGGGTGAAGAATATTTCCTTCCAGGGAGTCACACGGATGGAGAAATCCTGGGAGAGCTCTTTGAATTTATCAACAGTTAGCTCTGTGTGGTGACACTTTTTTTTGAACTGATAGCGATCTGTGAACATATAAGGTCGATGGGCTTTTAGTGAAATGCGGCAAAGGGAGGATGAAGCAGAATTCTGCCTTATCGCTACAATGTCCTTGTCGCTCTATTGATTACATATATTTAGTTCCCGGGAGGGTACTCTCGAAAAACCTCTGAGGACGAAATGCCCCTTGGTTGCGCTATGTCTCTCCCGTCCCCGACCACTAGCCACGTCCTGCTCCACAAAACCTCACATACTTGGCTCGTATGCGAGGGCGAGCCATGCAAAAGTACGTATTTTCCATTTTTTATTTTTGTATTTTTATTTTTTATATTTTTTTATGGAGTAATAACGAATATGCAAGCGTAATATCCCACCCCAGCATCCCACATCAGCACTTGCGGCAAGCTCGAGAGTCGGGGACAGGAATACAGAAGTCTATTTCGATCCCGTAAAATATTTTGAAACATGGTAGCTCTGCCCAATCAACTGCATTCGGGAGGGCTTTCTTCCTTCCCCTGCTTGCTGGATATTGAGTGGAAATCATATAGTTATATAGTTACAACGGAATATCCATTTAAATTGATGGTAATTACGAGTAAAATTGGATATTGCGTAATACGGATACCGCGGATAAGGACCCAGGCACTCCTGCCCTCCGTCTCAACTCCGTCACAAGTGGGTAATACCGCGGTCACGTTTTCTCGCAGGGGCATCGAGCCTCATTTTCATTTTCTCCGCTCTCGCCTGCGATTTCTTCTGCGACAGACACATCCCTCTTTCTGCCGCTCTGTCGCCTCCATAGGTTACTCTCTTGCGCGGTTTGCTACTGGGAGGTTTTCGTCAGGCATGGTTGCACCAGAGCAGAGCAAACGTTTGTCAATTGTGATTGGCTACCCCTTTGGCTGTGTTAAATACGGCCAGTCGGTCCCCCCCTTCCATCCCCTCTCGTGGTATCGGGAGCATGGGGGCATGTGAACGTTGCAACACCAGCTCAACAACTTGTCATTCGTTTCTCTCTCCTGATACTTGATAGGCAGGCTATCTGCTGGCCACTGCTTTTGTATCGGTATCATCAACGTTGATTCTGCTGATGGGAACACTCCTTTCATGGTCGCATTTCGACGTCCTGCGGCGCGCACAGCCATACGTGTCTGAATACACCCGGTCTGTAAATTCGGGAATATATCTGAGCCATTTTACGATTCAAGGGCCACTTGTCGATAGTTTCCTCTACACGTGGATACACCCTTATACTTCGAACTGGTGAACGTAGTTCACACTTCAAGTGTTTGCCCTACTGTCACTACATTCCTTTTGTGGTACCGATTTGGACCAGAGCTACTCTTGTTAGTCTATATATTTTATGTTTAGAAAATGTAAACGCTCCGTTGCTAATTTTAGTTTGCTAGGTTATATATCTACCGCAGCCTTCTACTTCTCCTAAGCTTTCGACATCTACAAAACCAGAGCGCGAAGGCGTTGTTTTGGATAGCGCACCTTCCTTTCGTATCACCTACCATGGCATACCCGCAGAGGGGCGGCCCTCCTCCGCGACAGTACAACGACAGACCACATCCCCCACCTCAGGATTATGGATATCAAACTCGGGGACGGGGTGGCTATGGGCCCGGGCCTGGGACTAGACCCCGAAATCCGAACTACGATGACCGTGGACAATATTACGATGATCGCCGGGGATATGGGGTAGGTGGTGGTGGACGGCAGGGTCGTGGAAATTATGGCCAGTATGGTCCGCCAAACCGAGGGCGCGGAGGTCCACCATTAGACCGGTATGGATATGGCGAGCGTCGCCCTATGAACGGGCCACCACCATCGGGACCACCGCCTGGACCACCGCCTGGACCACTTCCACCTAATTTCGATAAATCATTCCCTCGACCTCCACCGCTCCAGCACAGGCCAAGACATCGTAAGTTGAGACGCAATGATGACTGCTCTTGGCCTCCTCCAGCACTGACTTATTTACGCAGCTAACGATGCGCCACCGTTGTCGCCTGCACATCCCGGAGAGTCTTCGTTTGATAATCCTTTTCCTACTTTCGCAGCAAGGAGGCGGGGAAATTCAAATGAATTCGACAGGCGAATGGCTAACTTGGACATAAATGACCAATCTATGGGACCCCATGAACCAAGACCGCATACCTCAAACTCTAGCCGCCCTCCTCGACAAAGGCACCCGGAAATGCCACCATGGGATGGGGCATCTGGTGGCAGAAACATGGCACATCCATCTGATGCCGAACCTCCGATGGGGCCAAAGAGGAGTGCGACGATGCCGCTTAGCCAAAGTTCGACTGGCCCGCAGTATCCAGGACAGCAAACATGGCAGGAACCACCTCTCCCACCTCTAGGTACGGCTGGCGATTCGAACCCTAACATCGCCTCTTATTCGGAGGGCGACGTAACGGACAATGGAAGAGATCTGGCAGATGACTTCCTCGATGCCTACCTCGGACCCCCTGGTACAGGAGAGTCGGATATGCCGAATTTCAGCGCAATGGCAGATATTGCTGATGACATCATTGTGCCTGTTGATACACAACTGGGTAACGGGTCGTCGACTACTAACACTGGAAATGGTTACACTGCTTATCGCCCTGGAGCTTCCGCTTCAAGCAACAACACACATGCGCCAGCAAATCAATTTGAGAATGCGGGGTTCCAGTTTGACCTTCCTTCCTCTCCCGGTGCAGCATACGACCACCGGCAGGATGACTATGGCCCACCCTCGACTGGTGCTTATTCCCAACGCCAACCAACCGGAGGTATGGCAGCTGAACCCGCATATCATGGAGATCCCGGAGGTGGAAGGGGAGGATATGGCCCTCGACCGCCGCCCAAACGATACAGCCCTCCAGGCCAGGGCGCGCCCATGCAGCATCAGGAAGACCAAGGCGGGTACCACAATCAAGCTGGTGACTTTTCACCTGTAGATAACCCGTCTCAAAATCCGGATGCGCTTCCTCGTCACCCGGTTCCGTTCCGCCCCGGTCTAGATAAAGGGGCAAAACCACTCCCAATCAGGCAATACGATAATCCTCCCCCCATGCCACCACAAGGCCAACCCAGCCACGGACACCCGGCCCCACCCCCAGCGGCGCATGACAGACCGGCCTCGTCAACCCTTACCCACGAGGAACTTAATCGTATTCAACACGCTGCTAAGAGTAACCCGTCAGATCACAAAGCTCAGCTTTTCCTTGCTAAAAAGCTGGTTGAAGCCTCTATTGTTCTGATAGATGACAACGGAAGGGCTGATTTAAGAACTAAAAACAAGAACCGCGAAAGGTATATTTTTGACGCCCACAAAATAGTCAAGAAACTAGTGAGCGCAGGTTACCCGCCTGCGATGTTTTATCTGGCAGATTGTTACGGAGAAGGCCAACTTGGTCTAGAGGTTGATCCAAAAGAAGCGTTCTCCTTGTACCAATCTGGTGCGAAGGCCGGGCATTCAGAATCTGCCTACAGACTGGCCGTCTGTTGTGAGATGGGTTATGAAGGTGGTGGAGGCACGAAGCGGGATCCAATGAAGGCTGTGCAATGGTATAGGCGCGCTGCCGCCTTGGGTGATACCCCTGCAATGTATAAGATGGGTATTATCCTCTTGAAGGGTCTGTTAGGACAACAAAGGAACCCTCGAGAGGGGGTATCCTGGCTGAAACGAGCCAGTGAACGCGCGGACGAAAGTAATCCCCATGCGCTCCACGAGCTGGCATTGCTGTATGAGAACCCCAATGGAATCGACGCTGTCATCCAGGATGAAGCGTATTCGCGAGAACTCTTGGAACAAGCCGCGGAGCTCGGATATAAGTTTTCGCAATACCGTCTCGGTATTGCCTATGAGCATGGCCTGCTGGGATGTCCCATCGATCCCCGCGTGAGTATCATGTGGTACTCGCAAGCAGCTGCACAAGGCGAACATCAGGCTGAGCTGTCACTCTCTGGCTGGTACCTAACTGGGGCAGAGGGAATTTTGCAGCAGAGCGACACGGAGGCGTACTTATGGGCACGTAAGGCGGCCATGGCAGGGTTAGCAAAGGCCGAGTATGCGATGGGTTATTACACTGAGGTTGGGATCGGAGTTCCCGCCAATTTGGAAGATGCCAAGAGGTGGTACTGGAAAGCGTCTTGTGAGTTTTATTCCCCTTATTTCAATAGATGTCATTCATCTTCCGTAGTTTGGCGATCCCTATATACTCATCCAGGCCTCATATTCTGACAACCGCCTTTCTTTCCTTCCTAGCACAAAACCATATGAAAGCCCGCGAGCGTCTAGAGGATCTGAAGCGTGGTGGCGCCAAAATGCAGAAAACACGAGTCTCACGGTCTGCAGTCAACAATCAGAACCAAGGCGACTGTGTCGTCATGTAAAACATGCGTGAACCAGCTAGCTATTTATCCTTCGTCCCATCGAGCATGGCCGGTGTCCATTGAAGCTATTTTTATTTCTACGAAGCCATTCGGGCGATGAAGTTTGTATTTTAAACTTCCGAATATTTTTCTCCTTTCCTGATTTTATCCCTTCTTCTTTTCCCTATTTCCCCTATTCTTCGGGGTTTATTATTTTTATTTTACTTTATTTTTCTTTTGAAAACGCCATATCAGAACTACATACATATTAAGCATACCACCATATTTCCCCTTGCATCTATTCTCATGTTTACTTCTCAAAATTCCACTTCACACTTTAGTTTTCTTTTTTTAACTTTTCTTTTTTCCTGTTCAATAGTCCTCCTTTACTCATTATTGCGACCAATCCACCCCCCACGCATGCTTCATGGAATTTAAAAACTGGACATAGAATTTTGGAACTTAGTAATTAGGAATACGAAATGTGGGTATTTGCGCTTACGGGCGAGATTGTGATATAACGGTACACCGGCACGCATTAAGGCTCTTTATTCATGACAGCCAAGTGTCGTGGAGTTTTGTCTATGGGAATATGTAGAAATAAAGAATTACCTTTTTCGCATAGTTATCCTTTTTTTTTTATCCCTTGCTCCTTAGAGCTAGATGATAAATTCAAGATGTTCAAGCCTGTGCGGACGAGGCTGGTGAACCCCGTGGCGGCGCATTTTGATACCTCCTCGCTTCTACGGAGGGCGAAGAGCTCTGCTGCTATTGCAGAAAGCAAGGTTAGTGGACTGGATAGAGGGAGGAGCGGTGCTGTTGAGGTCACGATGTCGCCGCCGTCAGCGAGGACGCCGGTTTATTCCTGAGTCATGGAAGGGTGCGTTGGATATATTTATTTATCTATTTATTTCATATCTTGTTTTTTATCAATCGGCAATGGGTTTAGCCTTGCAGCTTGTTCGAGGTCTATTTTTCCCAAGTCCTTCAATTTTGCGACTTTATTCACTTACTTGAATCTTTTCCGGGGACATGTAACTTTCATGGCCCCCTCTCCACATATATTGGAGTCTTTTTATCTATTAATTACTGCATTCATGGCTAGCATGTCTCTACATCACAACTAGCCAAACATCATGTATGACCATGATCATCCAGCGTGTCGCAAGCTGCAGGAAGTTGGGCAGGAAATCACTAGCAAGGTGAAGCCTCGTGCCGTGGTCGTCTTCTCCTCCCACTGGCATGCATCAAGAGATACAGTCGAAGTGAACAATGCTGAGATCACTGAGCTGATGTACGAGTATGTTCCATTTTCTTGTTTCACTTTGCTAGTAGTCCCTGAAGGTGTTCTATGCTCCGTTGCGGCAGGGGAAAATTAAGCAGTATTCCACCTGCTCATTGACGAGAAAAAGAAGGTCATTGAGTAGGAAGAAAGATAGGTCCTGTATGTTCTGAGCTAACCCGTATGATTATATGTAGCTTCTATGGATTCCCCAGCCATTATTATGAAGAGAAATTCCCTAATGTGGGGAGCCGAGAGATCGCGCAGAAAGTGATTTACGCAATTAGGGGAGCAGGGATGAAAGCGGAGGGGATGAAGAGAGGGCTGGATCATGGTGTTTGGGCAAGTTTTAAATGTGGTATGGCCTCAATAGTTAACCCCCTTTCCCGCCACGTTTCAGGGAATTGTATTACTTGGTGAAAACGCTAAAACAAATAAAAACATCAATTACGTAGCGGATTTTTAACATTCGGCCCTGACCAAAACCCCCTGAACGTCCCCATCGTCCAAGTCTCCCTTTTCAAAACCGAAGACCCCATCCAGCACTACCGCCTGGGCCAAGCCGTCGCCAAACTCCGCGAGGAGAACATCCAAATCATTGTCTCTGGAATGGCGGTGCACAACCTGCGGGACCTCCGGTTTACGTAACCAGTTTTGATGAAGCGCTCAAGCACGCTGTCACCACGCTGCCGGCGCAGCGGGAGAAGGCATTAGCTTATCTGTTGAAGCGCGGGGATGCGCGACAGGCCCACCCCACGTTTGAACATTGTTGCCCATCCATGTGGGCGCGGGAGCTGCGGGGGAAGATGTTGGGAAGCGGTTGTGGACTCTGAAGGAGGGTAGTATGAGTTACATA
The DNA here is from genome assembly GCA_018296065.1 of Blastomyces percursus. Taxonomy (NCBI): domain Eukaryota; kingdom Fungi; phylum Ascomycota; class Eurotiomycetes; order Onygenales; family Ajellomycetaceae; genus Blastomyces; species Blastomyces percursus. The sequence continues at coordinate 8,799 of JAFEJD010001946.1, read as the reverse complement.
GGCGCAGTTTAGGTTGGGGGGGTTGGCGCGGAGTGAGATGGATTTGGATGCTTGCATGATGTATTCTTTTTCTGGAATTTTCTTCCTATTTTTATTATCTTTGTGGAGTGGAGGCGGGGGAGGCTTTTTTCCCCCTTCCACTCCTGCTGGTCTCGGTTTCTCAGTGAGTATGTGGATTTTGAATAGTAGGTAATAGAGGCATCGTATCTTTCTTGGATATGGAAGGAGGCATTGTTCTATTTTGAGTCGTGTATGTATATATGTACAGAAACAGCAGAAAAGGAAGATGAATCATGGCACGCGGATTATATTGAGCCCTTCACCAAAGCTGTAACTTTCTCCTCAATCTCCTTATCCGTTAAGCCTAAATGTTTGCCAATGTCAGTTCTGTCTACAGACAAACTTGTGGTGATGAAGTTTCTCCATACCTAGGAGGGGCTCCTGCTTCTCCTTTCCCAATTCTGCGAAAAACGACGAACAGTTAAAATATATTGCGAACAGAACAAACAACAATTCCTAACCCCTCCATAACCCAGTATACACATACCATATCTGGCAAACACCCTTGGTTCAGTATCCAATGCCTCCCGCATCATGACGGGTACGTGTGGATTATTCTTCTTCATGGTTGGGTATGCGCGCTTCAGGAACGCTCTATATTCACACATCCAATCCCAACACAGTCAGACAAAGATCCATAGAACAGAGCCGTGTGCAATATTATACTCGAGAGAGAGGAGACGCCAGCTTCATACCTGGTCGCATCGCTGTGAGGAGATGAGTTGCAGAAGAGAAACCGCAGCTCCTTCAAGCTCTTGTTGAAGGCGTATCTCGCAGACATCGCGGGCGGGTCCGAGTAGGGGCTAGTGTCAAAAGGATGAAGACTGATCCCCACACACGTTCTTCTGAGAGGCTACCGGCGGGTTTTTAGAGCTCAATTGAGCTGTTGCTTGGACAGGTTTCAAGGGGCGATGTGAGTTCCGGAAGTGTGGCCGTCACAAGCCTCGATTGGATGCAAGTATATTATATAAACATATTTACCACGTGACTCGGAGCGCCGAAACCAAGATCCATGGATGTTTGCTCGGAGTTGAACTAATGACTGCGCGCATCGACGGCGAGAGAGAATATCTGAGCAACAGAACAGAGAAAAGGGGACCCATTTCCTTGGTGTACTTTTTATTGCATTACTTCTCGGGCATTTTCTCTCTTCTCTCTCTCATTCCTTCCTTCAGCTATTGTATAGAGTACCTTTAAAAAGCTTTTCTGCTACCCTCCGTTTTCCGCCCCCTAAATACCATTTTATCTCCGCCCATCATGTCTACCTCAAGAGTTGGCCTGCGCTTCTTCCAGAATTACAGAACCGCTTTCCAGAACCTATCAAGCCCCCTCCGCAGATATGGATTGAGATCTCGGCGATTCCAGAGCACGGAAGCCGGCTCGTCCACTGCTCCCCAACAGAGTTTCCTGCAGCGGTCATGGAACAGTCCCATCGGCCTCAAAACGGTGCACTTCTGGTATGTTATCAAATATCAAGGGTTCACTACCCATTTTTACGTTTCCATTAGGGATGAAACTGCCGCTAACCTGTGGTCGCTTTTCCCGTGAATGTTGCAGGGCCCCAATCATGAAGGTATGATATCATACATATTTATTCCCCTCCGATTTGCAGCAGAGCGCGTTTGCCCGCAAGATATAACCACACGGGATATTGTTTTGCAACATCACTACAGTGTCGAAGAGCTAGCAGCATGCTGATGACATTTGCAGTGGATCCTCGTTCTGGCCGGCCTCTCTGATCTCACACGACCCGCCGACAAGCTCTCTCTGACTCAGAACGGTGCCTTGATGGCCACCGGCGCAATCTGGACGCGATGGTGTCTCATCATTAAACCAAGGAATATCCTGTACGTCGTTACCATGCCTTATCGTCGATTGAATATTGTTGTTCCAGGAATTGCACGCTTGGTCGCTGTATATGTTTTTATTGTGTGATTGTCGTGAGAGACTTTTATCACTTGATGGCCAAGTTCCTAACGTCAACTCCCAGTCTCGCCGCGGTTAACTTCTTCGTTGGATGCGTGGGATTCACGCAAGTTACTCGTATCTTCCTTCATAGACGAGCTGTCGATGGGTCAGCTAGGGAGGCACTGAAGGACATGGCCCACGAAGCTACCGATCCCGCCAAGGCCGCCGTGATCAAAGCTGAGCAAAAGGCGGAGGAGTTGATTAAGAAACACTAAACACTAGAGAGTCATAGAATATGATGCTAGGGCTTTTCTTTGTAGTGGGGAGGGGGGTAGGGATTTGATGGGAGATACGAATAGTTCGTTGGGCTTCAAAAAAGGCTGGAAACTGTAAGTAGCTCAGACAGGGGACTATATAGGGAGGAGAAATGTGGCTTTGGGACGGAGGAAGGGAGGGCAGTTGTATTTTATTAGATTTATTGGTCTTTTGCCTATTTTTCCATTGGGCGAGTGGGATGTGTGAGGCTGATGGATATATAGTGTGACCAGAGGCTGTACATTTGGGGAGATGATTCGGAAGTGTGTTTCTGGCTTCCTGGGGATACAGTAGTTAATAATCAGTCAGTCACATTAGGATTTTACTGGCTGTATGAGTGAAAAGAGCTCTGGACTACTTTTTTGATTTGGCAGAGCTATGGAACCTTCGTTGCATCGAGTAGATAGTGATATTATGGCGGACAAATTGCTCGTGAAAACAAAATGTTGCCGACTGAAGAAGTATATAAAATTTAAAAACCAGATTGCTAAATCAAAGAGTAAAATAATAATATATTATTGAATAACTACCTTTATCAAATTTTATTATTTTAAGATAAAATTTGAATAGTTACATGTATCTATTATTTTATTATTCCGTAAAATTCCTACCTTTCTCAAACCAAATTACTACGCATGAACAGATGAACCAAGCAAGTAAATACATGTACATGTACCTACTTTCTAGCATGACATAAAGGGACTAGACGCCACTGACGCCTCAACCAGGCCTTCTTCAGTGATATCAGCGGTTTCTGATGAATAAAACATAAAAAATGATAAAACAAGGAACTTTTTTTTTTCTGGTTCTACTGCTGAGCCCCTTTGAAAACCAAACGATGAAAGTAGTTCTATATAAAAAGAAAGAAAAAGTTCTATAAGATGGAAATATGCTATAAGATATTGTGCTGCTGTAATAAAATAAACAATCATAAATAGCGTACTCTGCTGCTCATATCATTGTGTCAGCGCCTGAATAGAGCTGAATAACAATTAGTTAGTTAACTAACACTAACTAGTTACTATGTAACTAGTGAAAGAAATATGGAGTAGTTTGGGGATGCCACGCCTTTTTCGATAACAACAATATATCCGTTAGTTGCGGGTTATCTTTTTTAATTTCCCTTGAGACGCGGAACCCGAACGAAAAAGCATTTTCCATGCTCCGTCATCCATTAGCTATCTCATAATTGTAGTTTAACATCTAGGGCCCAAGTCGGCGTCAGTGGCGTAGTCAGTGAGTGGTGTTAGTACATACATAGTAAGAAAATAATCTGAGTGTGTTGTGTGGCGCTCGGGGCAAGCCGAGGCAGAAACGGAATGTGGAAAGAGCCCTTCTGACGTCAACAAAACCCAAGAGATGTCTCCAGCCACGCCCGCCCCGAGGAGACAGACACAACATGCATATTGTATACTGTATGGCTATGACTAGACTAGGGATTCTTCTTGCTGACAGGGTCAAAAGAATAATACGCTGAGTATATCTGCGAATGACCACTGCGCGTGCGACTGGAGATCGGTGAGAGATGTAACACCCCGCTTCAAGCATGCTACACACCCACGATACATATACACACATAGCAAAAAGAAAAGAAACTAACAGGCAATAACCAGGAACAGAGAAAAGAGCAGACAAATCCTTATCCAATAATAAGCAATTCCCCGTCCGGGAAAGAGGACGCTGATTGGATCCGTGTATCTGATTTCCCGGGTTTTTTTTATCTGCGACGTTGTTCGCCCCTCGGCCCACCCAGACGGGAGCAAGCCAACAAACGGTTCGTTTGAGGGAGAGGAAATCCTTCGGCGAGTGGATCCGTTTCCTAGCTCTCGTAAGGCTCGTGAGTCGGGGGGGGTTTTCTTCAAGGGTCAGAGGCTCAGCTCTTGTAAGGGTTAAAGGGAGTGTGGGCACTTTCTGCTATTGAGGGGCAATTCTGCCGCGTTTTTACGTGAGCTCCGCCGCTGGACTTCTGCAAGTTCTGCTGAAAGCCTGAAAGTTCGGCTTTGCCCCCTTGCATTGTTAGCCAATGGTCGACATCGCTGGGGTCTTGGTACATGTACATGTAATGCACATCACGTCACTTGCGGGAACATGTGGGAAAGAGCCTTTGAAAAGAGTTTTAAGGTTCCCGCCAAGTTAAAACTTTTTAACCTTTTTTTTTTTTACTTTACACCAAGAGGCCACATGCAAAATCAATTGCTGTGATGTGATTGTGCCCTGATGAAAAGCCAAATTGACCATCGGTTAGGCTTTAAAACCCCCGGGCTCCACTATTTTACCTTTTCTTTTCTTGTACTCGCACTGTCTCAGGCTCGCAGCCCATCGCAAAAAAAAAAAGCTGAGATGCAGTATAAAAGATATGTGCGATCCCCCCCACTTATTCCGATCTACCTCCTGAAGTTTGCCTATCCTTCCTCACCCATTCTTCAACAGATTGGCGGTTGATTTTCGCCGTTATCATATTTTTTATATTCCTCCTGTTGTCGTTACCTTATATATTCCTCCACCCTACCTACATCCGACTTCAAAAAAAAAACCCCTTCTCGATCAGTCTATAACCCCCACCCCCTCCTCCCTCCATATAGCTGTCCTGTGCTGTGCTTTGCTTAAAGGTTTGGAAACGTTGGAAACGGGTGCTGCAAAAGAAGACGCTCCTTACGAAACTGTCGATATCCCGTGCTTTTCGCATTAAGCCACACATCTGGTTCAACCCTTATTGTTGTTGTACAGCCGTTTCAGAAACAATCGAGAAATATTTTCTTCCTTCGTAGCAAGGAAAGTCAGAATCTCCAAAAAACGAAAAAGAAAAAAGAAAAAAAACCAAGTGGTGACTCGGAATCATCTTGTTCTCTCATCTGAATTGAAGTGACTTCTGTGACGCCCGCAAGCGACCAACCACAAAGCACTCGATATCCCACTGCCCAATGCGCTGCACCCCTTCCCTGGTATTTTGACTGCAGAAAAGAAAAAGAAGGATCCTTCTCATCGTTCGAGCCGGAACTCAAGCCCAATGCAACAATAGTGGCCGTGTTAACGTATCGTACCCTCCCAAGCGACTGTAACTACTACCGATCGAAAACCCGTGTATTGACTACATCCTCATACCCCTTACCCTAGCCAAAAACAGAAAATCCCTTTACGCCAAAAACATATTCTCTGTGAATCCCGTATAACAGAATAAAAGATACCAATAAATAATCAGCAACCATGGCTAAAGACGAGGAGAAAATTAACAGCGTGGTGCCGTCTCCGGCCAGCGACCCTGGCGACAAAAGCTCCCTCGACGAAGATGCCATGAAGCTCGCGGCCATGGGCTACACCCAAGACATGAAGCGCAAGTTCTCGCTGTTCTCCTTGCTCGGTGTGGGCTTCTCGCTGACCAACTCGTGGTTCGGCATGTCCGCGTCCCTGATCACTGGCATTTCGTCTGGCGGGCCGCTGCTGGTCATGTACGGTATCCCGTGGATTGCATTCATCTCGAGTTGCGTGGCCATCACACTCTCTGAACTCGCGAGCTCTATGCCCAATGCTGGAGGCCAGTATTTCTGGGCGAACGAGCTGGCATCTCCGAAATATGCAAACTTCGCGTCCTACCTGACTGGCTGGTTTGCGTGGACCGGGAGTATTTTCACCTCTGCCAGTGTTGCGCTTGCGTTGGCCTCTGCTGGCGTTGGAATGTGGCAGCTTGGACATCCTGACTTGTAAGGATTTCTCTCTCTCTCTCTCTCTCTCTCACCTGTTCCAAATTTGGCTTTTCAAAATACCTAGTATCCATTGGATTTCCCTCTCCCTCTCCTCTCTACGCTGAACCACAGCTAACCAGAAAATTTATAGCGTCATCGAATCCTGGCACATTGTCGTCGCCTACCAAGTCATTAACGCATGGTGCTTCCTCTTCAACTGCGTAGGCAAGCTCCTCCCCAAGGTCGCAATGACCACCCTTTATCTCTCCCTCATCTCCTTCACGGTGATCATCATCACCGTCCCGTCCAAGGCCCCCACGCACCAGGACGCCAAATTCGTGTTTGCAACCTTCATCAACAACACGGGCTGGAAATCCGACGGCATCGCCTTCATCGTCGGCCTCATCAACCCCAACTGGGTCTTCGCCTGCCTTGACTCCGCCACCCACCTGGCCGAGGAGGTCGCGAGCCCGGAGCGCTCCATCCCCATCGCCATCTGCGGCACCGTTGCCATCGGCTTCACCACCGCCTGGTTCTACTGTATGTCCATGTTCTTCAGCCTGAGCGACTTCGAGACGCTCATCAGCACGCCGACCGGCGTGCCCATCCTCGAGCTTTTCCACCAGGCCCTGAACAGCAAAGCCGGCGCCATCGCGCTGGAATCCCTGGTCCTCTGCACCGGCTTCGGCTGCCAGATCGCCTCGCATACGTGGCAGTCCCGCCTGTGCTGGTCCTTTGCGCGCGACCGCGGCCTCCCGTTCCACAAGTACCTGTCCCAGATCCACCCCAAGCTCGACGTGCCGTTCGTGGCGCATGCGTCCAGCTGTTTCATCGTCGGTGTCCTGGGACTGTTGTATCTCGGCTCCTCTACCGCTTTTAACAGCATGGTAACTGCATGCATTGTCCTGCTGTATATCTCGTATGCCATTCCCATTATCGCCTTGCTCATCCGCGGCCGCGATAATATCAAGCAAGGTCCCTTCTGGCTGGGCAAAATTGGCCTCTGTGCAAACATTATAGTTCTTTTGTGGACCTTGTTTACCATTGTTATGTATTCGTTCCCTTCGGTTTATCCTGTCCGGACTTCCAGTAAGTTATATTACTACCTTTGGGGGTTTAGTCCCCAGCCCCTACAACTAGCTTACCCCCTCGCCGAAAAATTGCGAATTAGCACTATAGGTCAGATAGCTAATCATATAATTCCCAACTCTAGACATGAACTACGTTTCCGCCGTCTACTTCGTCGTTGTCGTCATTATCGTCGCCGACTGGTGCCTACGTGGTCGCCGAGAGTACCGTGGCCAGAATGAGCGCCACGAGGAAGTAGAGCAGATCATGAACAGGAGAACGAGCGTTGTGCGATAAAAAAAAAAAAAAGGCATTTAGAAGTACACTGTTATGTGTTTTTCTTTTTCACATTTGTCTGGTAGCTTGTGTGTTAACCTAGCTTGCTAGACTGTTTCAATGACAGTGGCCTGGATAGCTACTATTTGCGAGAGAACTAAATATACCCCCTAACCCTTAAAGAAATACCATTGTATGGTTTGGTCCCAAGCGAAAAAGCGGACCATCGATGAGTTGCATATGTACATAGAAAAAAGTGCAGAACTATATTACCGTTCTACAATATGAATATAAAAACACAAAATTATTTTATACACAACATATCTCTCCTTTTGGAGAATACTCCATAGAACCTATGTTGATAGCACGCCACCAACTCTAAAATATAAGCTTGTCCAGATAAGATCCGCCAGTTCCCCTGCCGAGCCACCGATTGGCCAGGCACATCATCAACAAACCTCATCATCGCGATATTCGAACAGCGCTGTGAAAGCAGAACAAAATTACTCCCGGGGCAGTTATTTCCCTAATATTCAATATAGTCGCACACAAATAGCTACATTGCCTAAGTTTGCCTCTCAACAGTGCCTGTGCTTGAACATGTGACCCCTGCACCGTACCTACCTATATGACGACGAGAATAACAACCAAATCACCATCAACTATGACAACACACAACACTTCCTCAAATCCCCCTTAATGAGAAATCCGACTGAGGACCCAAAAGCGATTTTACATTCCATTCCTCATCTACTTCATCTCACCATCTTCGTCACCTACTGCTGATTCCCTATTCCCACTACTCCCGATTGCACGCAACCATCACAATCAACAATTCACCCTGTTCACCCTCCTCCGCAGGCGGGACATCCAAGACGGCCGGGGAGTCTTCCCCTACCTCTACCTCTTCCTCCCTTCCCCTCCCCTCCCCTGCTCAGCAGCAACGCAACCATGTCTCCTTCCCCCTCACCATCCCCAGACCCTAAACCGACAGCATCAGCATCAGCAGCCGCCAGCTTCGACACCAGCAGCGGCGAGAATTATAGCCGCAATGCTACTACCGCGATACCATCAGCAGCAAAGTCAAGGTGGTGGACGACGACGCGGCAGAGGATATGGCGTCTGCTGATCCTACCGCTCGGTGTCGTGGTGTTGGTGGTGTTAACGGTTGTGCTGTCCGTGTTTGGGGCGAAAGGGATTTTGGGTAGAAAGGGGACAGATGATGGGCGGACGAGGGTGGAGACGAGGGATGGGGTGAGTTTGATTTGTCGTTTATTTTTATTTGTTTTAGTTACTTGCGTTTATTTATTTTGTCTTTTGTTCGTTATCATTTCTAGATTTTTTTTTTTTTTTTTTTTTTTTTGAAGGGTTGTTATTTTACTACTACGTCTCTGATCTCTTCACTTTAAGCTACTATTTAATTCAAACCCCGCCCCCTTGAATCGATATATCGATAAATAAAGTCGGTTCTTTTCAAAAAAAAAAAAAAAAA
>JAFEJD010001945.1:0-23713 GCA_018296065.1 Blastomyces percursus | reverse complement strand
GCTTGTATAACTGCTTCGTGGTGCATGTTGTGGGTGGTTAAAGATGAATGAAAATGAAGATTTGAGCGGGCGTTGGGTGTAAACGGGCGTTGGGTGGTTGATTACGTTACCTCGAAAACCCCGTTAGCCTTTCCCCCTTTCCTCATTGGTTTGTCAGAAGCTGTCTAACACTTCTTTAAGTGTTTTTAATATTTTTCTAAGCATTTTTAGTCTGTGCTGCTTTTTACTCCTAACCTGGAGATCACGCTGTGGAGGGGATAGTCACTATAATTTACCATTTGCCAATCAGGATTATACCAACACGGAAGATAAAGGAAGTGGAAGAAATTTTTAATCACTGAACGTGCTGCCAATCCCATATCATACCTACATCTGGGAAAGGTTTGCTACACACAGGTGAATCCGCAATACGCCAGATCCAGCATCTCACATTTCATATTTCCCCATTTCAATTTTTGGAAAGGGACGAACTACAAGCAAGGAAAAAAGTATGAGTAACGAATCTCAAACACAATCATCGACATCGACCTTTGTAGTCGAGCACCTGGACCCAGAACTGGGCGCCTGGTCCGCTCTGGAATATGGCTGCATCGCCCGAGAGTCCAGCGCCGCTGGCGCAAGATTTCTTCTGACATCGGTGCCGGAGTCATTAAAGATGCCCGCTGAACTTGTAGCACTGAGTAGCTTGGAGGTGGAGCATAAGGGGGTCGAGGACATTTTTGCGAACAGGAAAGAGAAAGTATGCCTGCTGGATCCGTCGGCGAAGACGGAGCTGTGTCCACAGGATGGAGATGAGTTTGAGGTTTTCTTGTTTGGTGGGATACTTGGTACGGTTGAACTACGATGACTAGTATGGTGATGATGGGATGGTGAATATATTATGAGGGAACTTGAAAGCGTATGGAAATATGCATCAGTCTCGACATATTATGTATCACTTGGATGAAGAAGAAAAACAGAAGACGAGACGAAAACTAATTCATTTTTATTCTTTGTCCAGGTGATGATCCCCCTCGAGGTACGTGTTTCCGCAAGCCAAGATATAGCGCACCCTGAATTCAATATGTACACCACAGTCGGGACTGATGAATACCCATTCCTACACGCCAGACCGCACCTCGGAGCTACGTCAGAAAGGTTATGCAGGTCGCAGATTAGGGCCCAAACAAATGACGACTGATACCGCAGTTAGAGTGACCAGACTCGTAACGCAAAGCAAAGGTGAGCAATGCGAGCAATGCGAGGGTATGTTCATAGCTCCGAAGATTCATATTAACCAGAACCCCTACCTCTCCGAATAGTGCCATTGGAGGATATTCCCTATGTGGACTTCCCGGAGCTACGTCTTAATGAGCACGAAAGCACCGAGATGCCATTTCGATATGTGAAGGGTGAAGACGGGAAGCCGATTATGCCTGAGGTTAGTTGGAGTGGAGGGTTCGAGCTTTGCCCCGTTTGAACTCTTTCCGATGTCTTACAGTAAATACTGACAATGTTCGATAGGGGATGGTTGAGCTGATCAAAAGTGACTCGGATAAAGGCTTGGAAGACCTTCTTTAGTATCAATGAATAGATAGGATTTTACTGATAGAGAAAAATATGAACTTTTCAAAATAGAGTCGTAAAGCAGTCTAGGCCGTCTTGCCAAGGCCGTCTTTCCCGATGTGACTTAGCGTGACGCGCGCCTGATCGAGCAACCTTGGAAGATGCTGTAAATCACGTGATAATGGTAATTTACAGATAAGACAGATGTACAGATAATCTTCAATTATCAGCAATATGACCCCTTTTCCCGCCTCTAACTATATAAATCGCTTAGACCACTATCGCTTCTCTCGTACACTCTGCTTTTGAACCGTGATATCTTACTAAATAACTCTGTTTTCCAGACCCTCTCCGCCCAACTTCCTGAAACTATTCACCACAGATCTGTCCCCAATTTCCATCCACTGTGCTCCGCTTGGCTTCTCCGGACAGCTTCCAAGGACCTCAAATACCCTCACACATGAGGTTTTAATGTGTGCTGAGTGAGGGCGGTGTAGAATTTCCCCCTCGTTTGGGGCAACGACCTGTCGTTGCGGTCAAACAACCATGGGTTTCTCTGAAACTCGAACCTTCACGGCATGGGGTGCCTGGTCGACATGGCTCCCAATCTGTCTAACGCTGGCGAACTTACTCCCTGTCACTGCGAAGACTGCAGCAGATTATTTTGTAGATTCACTGCCGGGCCAACCCGAAGGCCCGCTGGTGAAAATGCATGCTGGGTGAGTAACATATTCACATAATACGGGTGAGCTGCTAGACAATCCTTCTAACCAAATATTATATATCTTTAGGCACATCGAAATCAACCCCGAAACTAGTGGAAACCTCTTCTTCTGGCATTTTGCAAACCGCCACATTGCCGATAAACCACGGACCATAGTATGGTTGAACGGTGGACCTGGCTGCAGTTCAGAGGACGGCGCGCTGATGGAAATTGGACCGTACAGGGTTACAGATGACCATCTGCTAAATCGTACGGACGGCTCTTGGGACGAATTTGCCAATTTGCTGTTTGTAGATCAGCCAGTGGGCACTGGCTTTAGCTATGTCAGCACGGGGTCGTACGTCCGTGAGCTTGATGAGATGGCCTCGCAATTCGTAACGTTTATGGAGAAATGGTTTGAACTGTTCCCACATTATGAAAAAGATGATGTAATTTCCCCTTCTAACCCTTGTTTGAAGAGGGTGTCGCAGTTTTTGCTAATGGCAACTTGCTCTAGCTTTTTTTTGCTGGAGAATCGTATGCGGGACAATACATACCTTATATCGCACGTGCAATTCTCGATCGGAATAATCAGGAATCAGTACAAGCACGAAATAAACAGTGGAATCTCAAAGGGCTCATCATTGGCAATGGCTGGATATCCCCTCGGCACCAGTATCTATCTTACCTACCATACGCTTATCAGGAAGGGATAATCCAGGGTGGGACTGGCGCATCACGCCGCGTCGAGGCAACAATATCGAGATGCATGAAGAAATTGAATGTCGAAGACACCACTGGGACTGTGCATATTTCCGACTGCGAAGACATCCTCCAGGCGATTGTCGATGAAACACATAAAGGAAACCGGTGCATCAACATGTACGATATCCGTCTTACGGATGAATACAGCGCATGTGGTATGAATTGGCCTCCAGACTTGAAGAATATAGAGCCATACCTCAGGTATAAGAACGTCACCGAAGCGTTACATATCAACAGTGACAAACAAACTGGTTGGACTGAATGTTCTGGTGCTGTGGGTGGCAATTTCAAAGCTCTGAAATCTAAGCCATCCGTCGAGCTACTTCCGGGGCTACTCGAAGAGGGCCTTCCCATTCTTCTATTCAGTGGCCAAAAGGACCTAATATGCAATCACATGGGCACCGAAGACATGATCAAAGACATGAAATGGTCTGGCGGGACAGGATTCGAACTCTCCCCGGGCGTCTGGGCCCCCCGGCAAGATTGGACCTTCGAAGGCGACTCAGCAGGCTTCTATCAACAGGCACGAAACCTAACGTATGTCCTATTCTACAACGCCAGCCACATGGTGCCGTTCGACTACCCACGGCGCACCCGCGACATGCTCGATAAATTCATAGGCGTCGATATCACAGACATCGGCGGCAATCCTGCGGATTCTCGAATCGACGGCGAAAAAGGCCCCACAACCTCCGTCGGCGGACATCCAAACAGCACCGCCGCCGCCGAACGTGAGAAGGAGAAGATGAAGTCCGCTACGTGGAAGGCATATTACAAATCTGGTGAGGTGGCTCTTATTGTCGTTGCCATTGCCGCTATCATATGGGGCGTTTTCATCTGGCGGTCGCGCCGCCAGAAGCGCAAAAACCCGAGCCATGAGTACCGTGGCATCTACCCGATGCTGGGATCGAGTAGCTCGGGATCCCTGCCCAGGTTTTCAAATAAACGGGGCAGAAGTGCGGATGATGTTGAGGCGGCGGATTTCGACGGGGCGGAGCTAGATGAGCGGCCGAGTCGCGCTGTTTCGTCGAGGTCAAGTAGAGAGCATGAGCCTTATGCTATTGGAGAGGAGGAGGGGAGTGATCGAGGGGGTGAGTGGTCTGATGAGCGGAGAGGACTCGTTGATAAATCGTAAGGGAACGGGGCAGGGGAAGGGTATGGGCGGGGAAGACCTGGAGCACAGTAAACTACTGGCCATAGAACCCCTGAAAGTCACTTCGCCCTGTCTACTCCATATGTCCCAGAGCATCCTCATATCTCGCTAGCCGAGCAAACAACCGAAAGGTTCTTATATTCACTAGAATGCCACCCTCCTACCTACCTACCTACCTATCCAGCTGTCGCATTTTGTCCCTTATCTCTATACTTCTTCCCCTTCAACCTTCGTCTTCGTATCCATTTTAATCTATGCACTACCCTTTTCTTATCATCTATCAAACACCATCCATATTATGTTCATATAATATATATATTCATGACCTTTTTTTTTCTTGCGCACCCTTGATTTTTCTTTCTTTTCTTTCTTTTTGGGTTGCTAGGCTTATTACATGCAGGGTGTTCGGGAAGCCTTTCGTTAGAGCTCTTATTCATTTTGTGTTTTCTACCATTTGTAACGATCGCCTTTTGGGGCATGTGTTCTTTTGTAGATCCATACACCTAGGCATATATTCTGTATTCCGTCTATGTTATCTTCTTGTCTTGCTTACTACTTCACATTTTCCTAGCTTTGTGTCATTCTTGTACCCAGCAAGGTGTTTGTGTATAGGGATATCTAGCTATTTCTTGAAGGAATTGTACGGTTTTAACTTTTTTTCAACTTTTCTGGCGCATAGATTCATTTGAAAGAGATTTATTACGTGAACATCTTTATCTATCTGAATACATACATACATAACATTCCTGGCTGTAACTAGAGCATGTGGGACGGATACTAATTCCCCTTTCTAATTTCCTAATTGGGGTATTGGAATATGGAAGCGTTTCCTAACCAGAATTTAAAAAAGAACATAGATATTTAAGTTACCACAGGGATATAATCAATCAAAAAAAATTCAAATGGTCCAGAACATATTTTGTGATCTATACAACAACATAAAATTATCCCCGAACTGATGCATAATCCAATGGTGATCAAAACTCAGACCTGAAAACGTCAAAAGAGAGATGAACAAAAAAAAACATATGCATGTATTAGCTATATAGTCTATTGATCATCATCATCACCATCATCTCTCCAGCTTCCAAACCTTCACACACCCATCGTCACCCGTACTTATTAGCACCTCCTCCTCTTCCTGTCCCTCCTTTCGGCCCCGATCAGCGCGTAGCGCCCAGCATATATGATTAATCTCGTAAATGCCGTGCGCGGCATCGATCACAGCGAGGATATGCCATTCTGTTCGCGGGGTAGCCGCGGGTCCTGGTTCTGGTGGTGACCGTGATTGAGCCTGTCCTTTTGCCTGTGTATCATCATCATTCTTTTCGATAGTATCTGCTGGCGACGAGAGGGTGTCGATACCCGCATTGGCATTGATAGCTGTAGATTCCACCGCTGTCTTGTCCGCATGTACAAATCGCTCCTGATATACTACGATCCTCCCATCCGCGCCTGTCGACGCGACCAGCCCGCTGCGCTTACTCCATGCAACGGAGTAGATGGATAGATCGTGCCGCGATGGTAACTGAGACTGTTCAAGCCACTTCTCGTTAGTATCGGTTGGGCGAATTATGCTGGGCATAGATGAGGGACCTGTATTTTGGTCGGTTGTAGAGGGGCGAATTTGCTTGCTCCATATGCGAATCGTGCGGTCGTCGGAGCAGGAGACTAACCGGGGACCGGCAAGTGTACGACGTTCAATCCATTGTTTCCGGCGCGTTTTTGTTTTATCCGCGTCTTCTTCACCACCATCAACATTCGCAGAAACAGGAACAGTACACCCCGCCTCACCAGACTCCCACTCGACACACCATACCGTCCCCTCATGGCCCCTCAGACATGCCACCTGGCCCCAATCATCAATGTCCTCCCTCCACAGCCGGATCGTGTCATCATAACTCGCACTCGCCAAACACTCCTCAGTCGGATGCCAGCTCACCCACTTCACATCGCCCGTATGTTCCTGCATAACGGCGACGGTTTCGAAGTTATTATCGCCATCGTCCAGATCCTCCCAGATCCAGATCGACTTGTCGCGCGAGCAGGTAGCCAGCAGGGCGCCGGCGGGGGACCAGGAGAGGGATTTCACTTCGCTGTCGTGCCCGTCTAGAAGGACGGCGAAGCGCCATTCCTCGTCGTCCTCCTCTTCGTTGTTTGAGTGGGCGTCGACATCGGCGTCATTGTTCCCGGCACCAGGTTCCACCACAGCCATTCGGTCATCATCACCCCCGCGCCCGTATCCATCCCACCTCCTCCATATGCCGACTGTCGCATCAAAACTACCCGTCGCCAACACGCTCTCGCCTTTTACGAGAGGTTTCCATGCACAGCTACGTACGCTGCGCTTGTGACCGCCAGATATCGTCGAGAGTAAGGTGAAATTCTGCAGTGAATAGACGCGGACGGTTTTGTCGGCGCTGCAGGTTGCGACGTAGGGGAGGCGTGGGTGCGGGGCTGTAAGCCAGGTCCGTTCGAGGGAGGGCGGGGTAAGAGGGGAGAGGAGGGTTATAGTTGGAGATGGGTTCGTAGGCATTTTGAAGGGTGTCTGGAGAGTGGTGGAGCATGGAGGGGAAACAGGAGGCGAAAGGTGGTGGGGCGGGATTGAGTTGGCGGACGTTGAAATCGTCCCTTTGCGAGTTGTTCCTCTGGATTATGGAATCAGATTATTGAGTTATGCCATATGGCTAACTAGCCTGGGTTCTAGAATATTAGTACGTATATAAAAACCACACAGGCCCATATTAAACCCTTCGCATAATCACCCCCTCTCCCCTCCTCTTCCTCCTACCGCAGTAAAACCGAATCCCCAAGAGCAAGATGACACAGAAAGAGGCAGTTCAACTCACCTTCCCGTATAAACAGAATAATCTGATTCGAAGTCCATAAGTATCCGCAATTATTAAAATAGATGACAAACTAAAGTAAATGGTTGATATCTTCTCTTTTGGCGCAGCACGATACTAATACAAAACAAGAAAAAAGATGTTACTCCCCGCGGGGCGGAGGTGGAAAATTCCCCGATGTGGCTTTGATCGAGTTAGCCAGATCAGATAAGCGCGATGATGTCACAAGCATCACATGAAAAAAACATATACCATTGATTCAAGATAAATATAATAATATAACACACTGAATATATTATTCGAAGATACGTAAATAGAAAGGAAGAGAGTTCACCATTCGCCAATATGTTGTTTGCAACCTGGTTGCATTGTCCAAAAGAAGGGCTGATCTGAATTCCTCTCAAAGCTCATTACCACACGTTAAAAGAGGTGAAAATAGGGGAGAAAAATGAAAGAGCAAAGGAAAAAAGCAAAGCAATATGCAAAAAATGGGTGCATGGATGAATTGACTGAGGATGGGGCTGAACATGAGAAACAGTAAGGAAAAAGTGGAAAATGAAGAATGAGAAAAGATAAAAAGGTAAGAATAAAAATAACGCAACGTGGTGAGAAAGACACAACTCTCGCAAGAAAAAAAAAAGAAAAAAAGCAAAACCGGCATTATCATATGGAAAACCAACCCAGAAACCGGTGCATCTAAAAAACACCCAGCCAAATCTACAATCCATGCGACGCGTCTATCACGCATAACCCATAACCCTCATCACTCATCACTCATCGCTCATCCTCAACCTTCCACCCCTCGTCCTCCCCTTCCCCGCCCTCCCTCTCACTCCAAATCCCCTCATAAACCATCCCATGACACAACCAATCCACCTCCCTAACCTTGCCCAAGCTCTCAACAATCTCGCCCACCTCGCTCACAAACTCCGGCATCCCCGCCGCCGCTAGACTCTGGCTCGCCGTTGCCGTGGTCCGCACCCGCTCGCTGGCGCTCGATGCGCTGAGGCGCGCGAGGACGTGTGCTCGGAGTCGGGAGAGCATGAGTTTCGTTACGGGGTCGGTGAAACACCCTGCGTTTGCGGTGTTGGTATTGTTATTGTATGCGTCTGAGCCTGACGATGATGATGAGGGGGAGAAATGAGAGGAGGGTAGTAAGGCGATTGTATCCGGTGAGCTCGAGACAGCTAAGGAAGCCGAGGCGGCAGCTGTGGCCGTGGCCGTGATGGATGCTGCCGTCGCGGGGCTAAGAACACGTTTGATGGTGGAGAATAGCTGTGCCCGCGTTGATGCAGGCATGGCATGTGAGGACTCTAGGATCGATTGGACGCGCTCGGGTTTTATGTCGCTGAAATCAAGAGCCATGATTCGCTCTGCTTCGCTCTTCCACTGGGACCGGACATCACGCTTAAGGAGGTTCTTGGCACTTAAAAGGATCGAGGCTGTGGCTGCGATTTTGAAGGCGCGTGAGCGTAGTTGGTCGAGGCGTCCGCGATCCATATCTAGAGTTTCGGGAACGAGTTCGGGACATAGATGTCTGTTGCTTAAGACTAGGTCGACAAGGCCCTGTGCGTAGATTTTGGCTACAGGTGGTTTGTAATCCGGGTTCAGATTGTCGGGGTCACGCTTCTTCATGTCTTCGATGATGACCTTGCGGTTCACACGCCAAAATGCCCGTGTCCTCTCGAGAGTAATGACCCCTTCTTGTAGAAGTGTCGAAAACACACGTTGTTCGTATCCGGGACCTTCCCGGATGAGCTGCGGAGCCACAACATGGAGCAGGAAATTGGTATGATCCAAGGATAAAAGATCAATGATACCCATCAACCTCGCGAGGCGGTCAATTGCATCGCCCGAAGTGTTAGTAGCGAAGGCCTTGACATCAGGATCGCGGTATGGAGCGCAGAGCTTTGGAAGAATATTGCTCATAAAATCGAAAAAAGCGTCATATGAAAACGTGCCTGCATTGCACTGGTTTTCAATATGTGTCGGGTCGAGCACCTCGCTGATCAAAACATGTAGCGAATTCCCAGGCTTCAGTGAACGAAGCAACCTGTCCTGAATGACGCTGGCCATTGCAACCGTCCACGTAGTCCCCAGTCCTTTAGCAACATCTTTCCTCATCATGTCACACATAAGATTCATGATTTGGCGTCGTATGTCCGTATACGGGCCTTGATCGATTTTGTACTCCCGATTGATCAAAAGCTCATGCACAAGCGCCCTGTTATCCGGCAGGGCCGTCAAAGCCTTCGCAAAACGATCTCGAGGGGTCATCTCCTGCCGATCCAATTGGGCTAAAGCGATTTGGTCTGCGGCGGAGAATGATTCACAGATAGGCGACTGGGCTGACTCTGGTAGCAACTCCGTAGGCGATGGGGGCACACTCGCGGCGCGAGGAATAGCCTGTTGCGAAGACCCGTTTTTCATCTTCTCCCGCTTAGATTTCCTCAAAGCCTGCTTCACCATCGCCATTGCTTTTTCAGGGCCCGCCAGTCTCTTCAGCCGTGCAAGCAACAAAATTTGATTCTGGCGGATGCCTTGCTGGTAATCATCGGCAACACCACCCTCACGGTCATCTTTGACCGTCTGCCAGATAAGCTCCAGCTCGATGAATTGTGCTAACATGATTTCTATCAAGACTGAGGAATCATGGGTCTTCCAGGCGTGAAATGCAGAAAAGAAAGTATTGTATGACTCCGACAAGGCTTGGAGATCGGCGGCAAGCGAAGCAGGCCACACCCCAATAGCTGATAATTGAGAAATAACCTGCTCGAAAATGACGAGCAAATCCCGACCTTTTGCGATAAGATCCTGTTCTTGCTCTCCATTACTGCTAAGAACTTGTGCCGGATGGGCCAATATCAAATAGCTGCTAAGGAATGTACGGACAGCACCACGTTCACCCATGGCGCCCCCTTCTGTATCCTGCAAGCCGCACAGGCGAAGAACCTTGGCCGTCACAACTAGGAGTTTCTCTGTAGACAGTAGAGCTCCAACCTCATCAAAACTCAAAGCGCGGATCCGCTCTAGGGAAAGGTCAACCTCTCGAAATTCCTTGATAACGGTGCGCGCATAGTGATTGCGCCATGCCCGCTGAATAATGCGCGAAGCACTAGTCCGGCTCATCTGCTTAATGGCCACCTTGGCCAGCTTCTTCTCCTCAGCTGCGGCAAGACTCGTAGTCCGCGGTCGTCGGGTATTTTGCTGATAAAGCAGCCTCCTCTTCTCAGCCTCTGCAAATTTCTCCGCCATCTCCAATCGCTGTCTAGCATGTTCTGCTGCCTTCCGCTCCTTCATATCCTCGGCTTTCTTCTTTGCTCTTCGCACCTCCTCCTCGCACTTGGCCGTAATTTCAGCCAGCAACTTCTCACGCGCCTGTTTGGCAGCCAAAGCCCTTTCCTCCCGCAATATATGTTTGGACTCGTTCTTGGCAAGCGCCGCGCGCAGCCGGACCTTTTCCGCATGTGCTGCGCGGTCAGCAAGGCGCGCTTTACGGGATTCGATGATGGATGCACGGCGTAGGTGTTGTGCAACATGGTCACTGTGTGGGCCCCCGTGGGAAGAAATATTCGAGTGCAACGAGGATATCGAGCTGCGGCGGGAGGAAGTGACGGAAGCCCGCCGACGGCCGCTTGACTTTTGATAGAAACGTGCGGCGAGTTTAGCTGGTAAGGCGAGGGATGTGCTCGGGTCGCCTGACGACATGTCTACGTCGCTTTCATTGGTAGGGGCGGTTGACGAAGTCGCCTGGGCTGTATCGGAGAGATGCATTTCCATGTCGGAGTTCCGCCGGACAAGCATGGGCAACGATAATGAAAGTGGAAAAGTAGTTCCGCAATGGTAAAGCCTTGTAAGTGAATAATGATAAGAGGGATGGGTCGCCAAAAGGAACCAAGCAAACAACAGAATAAAAATCGGGTAGGCGGTTTTGCTTTCCCAAGGCTTCCACCAAGATCAAAGTTGGCAAACTGTGGCGGTTCTGGATAAAAGAATCAACGAACAGCCTCGCAAGCGAAAGTGACGACGTTTTATTTAGGATTCGACTGAACAAGCTGACGAATGTAGGTTCTAGGTAATAATAGAAGGCACAGTCATCCGTAAGCGATTTCAGAGCAGCTGGGATCGAGGGGAATGGTGAAACGAGAATACGTCAATGGGCGAAAACAGGGACTGACAGCGGGAGGCGAATCTAATAAAGAGGCACAAAACGAAAGAAGAATAAAAGTATCGACAACTAGCGGAGGCAGGGGGTTTGTTTGTCGAATAAGTAGGCAAAGAGGCAGATAGACTGCCGTATGTTAAAGGAGAGGACAAAGAAGAAGAGGAAGATGAAGAAGTTCTTTCTAACTGGGCAGCGAAAGAGGAAGAAGAGGCAAGAAAGTTGGATGAAGTCAGGTCACATGCGGGGCTTTCATTGGTACTTATCTGCTACTTAAACTCCTCATACATTCCAGAGCAAAGATCCAGGTAGCTGCCAGGTACTCCTCATTTCTTTTAGGTGGGATCTGAAACAATCCTGGGCCAATTAGTTTTGCTCTAAAATATCCTTGGAAAATGGATGACGACTGGGCTGCTTACCTCAGGCGCGAATACGGGCGCTGGTTGGGTTGGGTTGGTTCCTCTGTGTGGGCGAGACTTGTGTTGGAAGTTACAATAAAAGGATATGAAAATGTAATATGTTGTGTCTTCTCAGGAGGCTATCTCTATCTATCTAGCCATATATATATGTGTGTGGGTCACGTGGGTTAGGGCTAGTGCCCCTAATTTCCCTATATAATCCAACAACTTGGAAGATCGGACGCGGCTAAGAATAGGCTGCTGGCGCTAAGATAGGGCGGGCTGGGGAGATATATAGTTATGAAGGATGACAGGAGAAATATAGATATGATTGACGTCTGTACGGCTCTAAATTATCTGTTTCCATTCTATGGGTGAAATTACAATTTATTCAAGTTGTAGTTAGGTACTGGGAGGATATAAGCTATATTCGATAAGCCTCCAACAGGGTGAGGAGATATCTACAAGGCCGCGAAAACATCCAAAACCAGCAACATCCATCCATCTACAGCCTGTATAAAATGCCAAAACGTATAACTATGTACATATCAATACAAAAAAAAAAAAAAAGGAGATCTGATCACAACTTCGCCCCCTCCAAAACACCCACAGGAACCTCCACAACCTTATCGCGCACATAATCCGCAAACCCTTTCCCCAAACAATCCAGCTTCGTCGAACTGCTCACCCCGCGCCCCAAAATCCCATAAATCACAAAGTGTACCGCCCACAACCGCGGGAACTCAACCCGCTCGATGAAATACCCATCATCGTCCTCACCCAGCAACTCCCGCATCTTCTCCCGGCTCATGAAGCTCCGGAACCAGTCCCACTGCCCTGCTGACCGCACGAAGATGCCAAAGTTGATATTGGCTCCCTTGTCTCCCGATCGCGCGAGGGCGATGTCGCCTAGGCGCATACGGGTCGTGGGGCCGAGGGTGTTTATGTCTATCGGGGAGACGGTGTTGTAGTTTTTGCGTGGCTCCAGGGGTTCGAAGGCGGGAGGGTGGCCGGCAGGGATTGATGAGGTGGCAATTGCGGTTTCTTGAATGCCCCCACCACTATTACTACTACGGCTTGCGGTGAGAATATTTACGGTTTCTTTAAGGGAATTTTGACGGTACAGGGCTGGGTAGAAAGCGAGGTAAGGGCGTGGCAGGGCAGTTCGTCGGTCGAGGGAGAGATGAAAGCCTAGAAGGGACGTCAGCGTTAACCGTTTCATTTAGGTTATCTTGAAGCAATTTTGTTCTGTAGTTACCTGAAAAGTGCTGCATGGCAAATTCGCCCATGACCAGCGGCACCGCCATGACAGTGTCGGCATCCTCGGCTTGCGTAAATACACGACAGTATGTCGTGCTCTTAAACTGGCTGGACGGATTGGCAGCCGGGGTTCCAAGCCTGCACTCCCTGTCTCGTCAGAGAAAATCTCAAAGATATATCATATATATCTAGTCCAAATTAGATAGGGAGAACTGACACTTGAAATTCCAAAAAGTGGAATTTGTCCGCAGTAAGACCCCTCTTTGCCAGTCCAAATCGCATCTGTTTCTCAAATAGCTCCCATTTCTTATCGGTGCCATAGCCTGTCCCGTTTATGAGAAGCTGCGATTCGAACCCTCCTCGGTAGAATATTGCTAGTTTTGTCGTGGGAGGTGGCGGACCACCGGTTACACCCGACACTCGTACCCTGTTGGTTTTATATGAGTCATGAAGCTGTACCTTTAATATCGGTCGGGGACGATGACAAGTTAAGAATATACTTACCGATCTTTCCCTACAGCCTCAATTGAGATGTTTTGTGTATATGCCTTGACGTCACCTAAACGCCATTGCTGTTAATATTTCCTAGAAAATCCCCAAAAAAAGGGGGTTATCTGAGAGAAGGAGAGAAAAAAAAACTTACTATTAAGATAAACATCTCCCTGCAACTCATACAAAAACTGACACTTAACCACATCCATATTCACAAGCCCCTTCGTTCCCTCATGCTTCGTAACCACACAACTTCCCCGCGCATCCACCTCCACAATCCCAAACGGCAAATCCACGAACGTATCGAGCTCATACTCCGTGAAGCCCGAGAAATTCGACCCAGTCACGTACGCCGAGCATTCAATGAGGTGGCCTGCGATCAACGCTCCGGCCAGCGCGTCATAGTCCGTCTCCTTCCATCCGTGCCAATACCATGCGGCGCCGATTACGGGGGAGGCGTCTGCGACCCGGCCGCAAATTATGATATCTGCGCCTGCTTCCAGGCCCTTGACAATCGCCCGGGCGCCGAGGTATGCGTTTGCGGAAACGACTGGTTTACCTTGCGTGTCCAGGAGATCGTTGGTGTGCGCCTGCGTCTGGATTTCTGGGTTGATGGAGTCGAGATGGGCGGGCAATGTGCCTGTCTTTGCGAGGCTGTCCCGTACCTCGTCGAGGAGGTTGTCGCCGGCAACGTAGGCGACTTTTAGGTCGTAGCCTCGGCTGCTTATCTAGCCATAACCTCAGTATTTCGGGGGTTCTTGTCTCGAATGAAAATGGGGTTTGGGGAAGGTGGGAGAGCAAAATAAAATTGTTTACCAGCTTCTGGGTTTGAACAGCCAAACCACGAGGGTTCAGAGCGCCCCCGTTGATAATTATTTTGATTCGCTTAGACGCGATAGCGTCTATCGATTGCTCGATCCCATCCCATGCATACGGATCATATCCAGAATGCTGTCCGGCCGCCATCGCCTCCGCATGTTCGGCAAGGTTCATTTCTAGATCATCACATAAGTATTTTTAAGTAGATGATTCCCTCGCTCTTCCGAACAAACGGAAACGGAAAAAAGACCCCTTTTTTTAATCCTTCAACTACGCACCTGCAAGATAATCTCCTGTAATGAAGTCCACATCTCCAAGCGTTGCCTGCCGCAACATTTGATATCCAGGATCGCCTGTTCCCGTAGGAATATGTATTAGCCTAAATTTTTTTTGAAATAGGCGATATATCGTATATAAAATGAGAAAGTAAATAAGGGACAAAAAAACCAACCTCGAGCTCCCGAGCAATTAGCAATTCGAACGGGCCGCTGCCCCTTCGTCGCCCATCTTGAGGAAGCTGCATTGTTCCGCATCTTTATCTGTCCTCTCCTCAATATTCAATATTGTTTGTATGTATATATATTTCCCCTTCACAATTCCCCGAGGGAATAAAAATGCGCGGTCCCAACAGAGAAAGAATCGAGGGAACAAGTAACTCAGTACCGTATGCGGATGAAAAACCCGCCATTATGAAATCAATCCTATCGGGCGAAGCTTTTCATTTATCTCTCCTCCATTTCCATTTTCCTTTTATATTATTCTCGGATCGTATCCAGAGGGAATATTAGCCTCTTTCCCCCCCCGCGGCCCCAGGCCCCTCTCCTGGTTGGTGCTGTAACTAGCTTGTAGCCAAACACTGGGAACCTCGGCCTCACTATAGCTTGCTCTTTTGGCAGTCAGCCAACCAGCCGCCCCCCTTTGAATAATAACTAACATGGCGCTTGGGGGAAGTCTTTTCCTCAGCGCCTCCTAGCCCGAGCCCCGAGCCCGAGCCTAAAAGCTCAACCCAGCCGACCCGACCTGGCCGCCTCGGCTATGATTCGCAACTTTAACTTTGAAGTGTGAGTGTGGGGTGGGGGAGGGGGAATGAATGCGGAGGCGGAGAGAGAAGCAGGAAATAACAATAGTTTGGGGCCTCCGCCGCTCCGCTGGCTGCCCCTTTGGCACTGTGCGAGATAATGTACCTAGGCAGTTTCTTTATGTGCTAGGGCTGGGGATGTGGGACGTTGAAAGCGGATGTGGTGCGGTGATGTGCTCGGTACATTTCTCAAGTATGGCGGGGCATTTTTCACCCTCGCAATCATTTGGCGGAGAGCTTTGGCTGGGCACCTGTGTCGTTTAAGAACGACAATTGCTTCCAGCTAGATAGAAGTGGAAGATAATAGGTGCGTTGTCGGCGAGCCGTCCTTTATGAGATACTGGGACGGTCATGGTCATGGTTCGACAGAGAAGAGGGTTGAACTCGGGGGCAGGGTCTTGGCGGTGAGCGCTTCAATCCAGCTTATCAACCAGAAAAGTAAAAAAGAAAAAAAAGAAAAAGAAAAAGACAAAGGAAAACAAAATACGATAATCAAGAAATCATGTATTATCAAGCAGGGTAGGGTAGGTGTGGTGTGAAGTAGCTTGTAAGGACTACAGTATGAAAATTATTTCAAAAGCAGCATTCTCAGTTTTTGAAAAGTAACTAAAACCTTTCTTTCTTGCATCCATTGATCCAACTATAGAAATGTGAATCTTCAGCAGAGGCCTCATTGATAAGTGTATGTTCTCCAATTTATTTCTGTTTAACTTAACACTCAATCATGTATTTTCCTCTGTCCGATACACAGCAGTGACATAGATAAGAAATGATTTTATACAACCCACAGTTCTGACAGTGGGATCCGAGGAGAACAATCTCATGAATACAACAGGTGATTAATAGAAAGGTCCAAGCAGTTGCAACTATGCTCCGTTCATATACATATAAAATCACCGGTTAAGGAGGGGAGTACTGTACTGACATTCACAAAGATCCTATTTCTACTAGCTCTGAGAGCCGCGAGAAAAAATTCCTAAATTCCAAACTCCTCATAGTTAACCCAGATATTTCCAAACCCTTTGCCTCCTGAAGCCAATAAAAATCTGGTATCAAGAGGGAACTTTAGTAGTAGTAGCAGCTTTCTTCAGCTTACTACTTGCAAGCTTTTCATGAGGTTCGCAAAGATCAGCCAACACGGCGCCCGTCATTCCAATATAGTGCCACCCACCTCGGGCCGGGACCTGTTTATATCGCTGCTCCTCACGCATCCAGCGCATCCATTTCCGCGCGACTTCCACAGCGATTACAGGACTCACTTCAAACCACTCGTGGTGTGTTTTCCCACAGCCCGCGCAATTTCCTTCCCGTTTCCGCTGCTCCCTCAATTCTGCATGCACAAGGCCTTCAACGCGGAGGATGTGTTTGACGGGTATTAAATCCTGCTTCTCCTGTTCATCTGCTGCATCTTGTTTCGGGAAATAGACCTCTAGTTTGGTACCACATTGTTTTTCCCATTCCTGGAGCCGTTTGCTTATGTACCGATC
The DNA here is from genome assembly GCA_018296065.1 of Blastomyces percursus. Classification (NCBI taxonomy): domain Eukaryota; kingdom Fungi; phylum Ascomycota; class Eurotiomycetes; order Onygenales; family Ajellomycetaceae; genus Blastomyces; species Blastomyces percursus. The sequence continues at coordinate 7,005 of JAFEJD010001945.1, read as the reverse complement.
TTCAGTTGCCCAAAGTTTCCGGGTTGCCAGTAAATGTATATGAAACCCTCCATAGTATTATTGTCATTGTTCTTAAACGAGCTCTTAATTTTCTTTTCTAGCCAACGACTTGTGGATATACATTCTTGGCATTCGGTCGGTAGGTGTGAAGTTGTGTAACTGGGGAATTGGCCGGCTTTTGGCTGCTGGGGTTTCGGACAAGATGCGCGTGTTACTGAGATAGAGCTCGCGTTTACAGCCGAGCTACCGGCCACTAGCTGATCTCCTGATTTGGTACTCTGAGCGTGCTGTGACTTTCCAAACCACGGGTCCTGTTTATTCAACTCCTTTGTGGCCGTTTTCTTGTGCGTTGTGCAAAGTGAAGAGCCAATCAATGTTTCTACCCATTGGAGAATATCACAGGCTGGCACAGTTTCCAAGAGGGCATCCCCTCCCTGGATATTCCCGTTTTTGGTATTGAAGCAGCGCCTATATTTTCCCTTTATAACCGATGCGACCCAGCGCCCGCTGGCTTCTGTCAATCTTTGATCAATGTTGCGGGGAATAATTCTGGCGAAAACCTCGCTGGCTGCTCTCACATCAAACAGAGTTTTTGGCACCGGCACTGGCATAACTAATGTTGGACCGGCTGAGGAAGTGGCTGTACCGGGACCAGAACGTTGATTCTTGAAGTCCAAGCCCTTCTTCCTGAAATTGGTATTAATACAGTCGCTCTGCAGAATTGAAGAATCTCGCTTTATTGATTCCTGTCTTTCAGGGGTTGAAATCTCTTGTTCACTCAGACGAGGTCGCTTTAAATTATAGGCTTCCGAGTTTACGCGGCTCTCCCTCAACTGCGAGAAGATTTCTACCAGCCGAAGCTCCTGTTCGCTGACTGTAGCATGATCCTAAATTTTCGCTTCAAGACCCATTGTCGAGTGTTCAGCCTGCGATTTTGACTTTCCGGAGTATCAAGCCCTTTGGGCGCCGGTCATCTGGCTCCTCGAGTGTCGGAACAGTGTCTTGTAACAAAGAATTTAGACTTCGAGGAGAGAATCGCCCACCTTGTCCTTCGAACGCTGAAGATAAGATTTTTAGTTGTGGATGGAGACTGCCGGTACTTTTCGTCCTCCTGAGGATCAAGCCTGGTGGGCGTACATGCCCAGTCGTCAGCGGCTCTTGTGCTGGTCTCATTGATTTCCTTCCGCTGTCCCCAAGCAGTGTGCTTGGTGTTGGAGAGGAAAGAAGGTCATATCGACGAGTGGACAACCGTTCAGGGGTTGAGCTGCCCCAACCACATTCGGATGTAGCATCGGTGTCGATAGAGTTTTGCTGGCTGAATATGCTCGTTTCCTTTCCTTCTGGTGTGCTCGGTGGAGTGCTTTCCCGGGAAGAAAAGGTCTCCTCCGTATCCGGCTTATCTCCATGAAGAGTAGGGGAGAACTTGGCTTTTGTGGGTGTCTGAGGTTCAACCAGGATGACGATATGTTCCGTTGCCATATTTTGTGGTCAAAAGGGTTAAAGTATGTACAATACATACAACATTTGGTTTTCAGCGTGAAAAGAAAAGGGGAACTGGAAAACCTGAACCCCAAGCTGGGGAAGATGCCAGCAATATCAGCCGATGCCACTAGAGGACCAACTAGGTCATAGCACGCAGGAAGCACGGGAAACCCGACTGATGGCTGGCATTCCCCGGAACTTCTCCCTCCCGTCAGTCACCACGTAACGTCATTAACGTTAACAAGACAAGGAATACGCGCCGCTACCGCGGAACCCCAAAATGAGGTTCTTCAAAACAGCGCCTAGGGAATGTACTACTAGCCTCGCCAGGACATCCCTGCCTGCCCCCGCCATCTCTTGAAGACAATTCGTCCCTGTTTCTTGATTGGAAAGCGTTCGATGAAATGTCCGTCTCCTCCTCTGTGTTTTTGAAACCACAGAGTTTGAAAAGGGTACTATTTCTGCCCCAGGGAAAACAATAATCAGCCACTCGCATGAAATCTCTGCGTTGGCCTGATGGTAAGAGGCACGAGGCTCCCCCCCATATCGACCCATGTCAATGCTGCGCCGCAGGGATGCTGGTAGGTGCCACACGGTTTCATGGGGGAAAAGGGAAAAGAAAAGAAAGCATGGTCAGAGGGAACAAGGAAACTCATTCGATGATTATGCTCAATATCAAACATCCTTGTACTGATTTCCTTCCTCATAAAAAGGCTGTGCCTCACACTGAAGTGCCGTGCAGGCTGTCTGTGGTCCAGACTTCTCAAGTTCTTGTGACGGGAGGAAGAGCTAGAGCTATATATGCCTATATGGCTTGATGAGATTATCAAAACTCGAGTATGCTTAGCTATGGCAAATCGGGGGTTCCTTTGATACTTATCATACTTATCATCTTATGATATTAATTGTCTGGTCCTCTTGACTCCACCCACCCAGGTGTGATTGCTGTGAGTACTATGTAGAGGTAAGTTTCTCGTCCCCGCCTGGTTGTGTTCTCGAGGGACGCTAGCCAGTTCGGGAGGACCGCCTTAGTCATAAATTGTTAGCGTTGTCGCGCCGTGCATTTCGCCATCAGTTTCGCCCAGCCGAGGCACAGCATCCTGCCCTGCCATTGGACCGTCTGTTCTTCCCAAGATATCGAAATAATCTATAAATATCTAGCCGCGCAGTTTCAAGGGTGGAAGGTTGGAGCCATTGCAGGACAACCCTCCCCTTTCGCATAAGTGGCTAGTGATCCCGCCAAGCATGAAGTCTGAAGAGCGATCCTGTTCTCTGGCCAGTTGCGCATTGCACGGCCACAGTTTTGAACAGGGAGTGGCAGAAGATGCTGCTTGTAATCTACACCCCGGCTCAAAAAAAAAAAAAAAAAAAAAACTTTCGTGCAGTTATGCGCGCAGCCAATATGTATATAAGTAGTCATGGAGAGTGCAGGTGGGACAGAGCTGGAGTTGGACTCAACCGCTTGCACCAGCCCGGGTTCATTTGATATTTCAAAGTAACAAGGTAGGCCCATCCGTCACCACAGCATGGCATCCATTTACTCCCCAAGACCTTCTCTGCAGACAACTCTTCTCCCCTCCCAATCATTCATAGCACACATCTCACAACGACAACAAAAATCAAAGCAATACCAGCGTCAGAGAGCTTTCTGAAGTGCTCGATGTATATCCTCAGGATGTGACATGCATAGACTTTGCCCCCTCCAAAAATCGCGGGTGTCCCAACCGCACCAGAGCAGACAACCGCGCCCGCGCAGAGAGGATCCTCAGGGATGGCACCGAGAAACTCCAGGCCGGAGAGTCTCTCGACCGGCTCCTGGATTATCTGGCACCACTCCTTCTCTGCTACCTTCATAAGGACCAAGCTTCAGGGATCGTTGAGGAGTGGCAGGGAGAGGGCTCTCAATACAGACGTTCTAGATCCCAGCGAAGGGTAGAAGACCAGTGATCAAACAATGAGATGCGCCGATTGAGAGACGATGAGTTCCATCGTCTATTTGCAGATTTCACCGCTGCGTTTCAAGCGAGGCGGCTGTCTCAGCCTCAGCCTCAGCTGGCAGACGTCCGTCCACCTACGACGAGTCCCGCAGCTGCAAAGGTCGAGCCTACGTCCCCTTTCGCAGCATGGACGGCACAAGTGCAGTCTGTAAGCGGACCTGTCGTCCGAAGGGAAGAACATCGCGAACGCGAAAACTCCAGCTCCCGCCAGAGGCGCACAGAGCTAGAAGAGACGCAACAAGCACCCCCGACATTATTGTCTTCAGGTGGTACCAGGCCCACCACCAGGCATACCACCACCAACGACACCACCACCACCACAGCGCCTCGGCCCGAATCGCACACATTCTTGTCCCTCTTCACCTTCACACTGCCTCCCGTCGCATCCTCTCCCTCCGCATTCCCCTCCGCGCCCAATCCCTTCACACTCCCCTCTCCTGCACCCAGCACAAACACCCCAAGCAGCTCCCCAGTCCCACGACCCGTCACCCGCAAACCAATCGAAGCAGACTGCGGTATCTGCATGGAACCATTTGTCGAGGACGAAAAGGGCGCCGACAGCGACGGTCTTGCCGAACCGCGCCCCAGCAGTTCCGGCAGTTCCAATAGTTCCGGTAGTTCCGGTAGTTCTCATTCTAGCCAGCCGGAACTGGTCTGGTGCAGAGCACAGTGCGGCAGAAACCCGCACAAAGCGTGCTTTAGCAGGTGGGAGACTCAGTGCGTGACAGGTGGCGTGAGCCCATTCCGTCTTGTGGTAACGTGTCCGTTGTGCCGGGCTGCATGGAAGTGAAGGGAGGTAAGGTAACAAGGCTGGACTTGTGGGTTTTTTTTCTTTTATCTTTTTCTTTTCTTTTCTTTTCTTTTCTTTTCTTTTTTGTACCGACATATTTATTTAACTTGAAGGCCTTTCTCTCTTCTCGATTCTTGCATTGTGGACTAGGCGTTGTTCGTTTTCCAAATGCGCTTTCTTCCTATCTTTCACTGGGTGTGTCTCTTCCGTTTCATGGCGATGATTTTTTTTCCTTTTCCTTTCCTTTTCCTTTCTTTTTATTTTTTTTATTTTTCATTTTTTTTCCCCTCCCTCTTTCAACCTGAAAAGAGGTGGGATGAACAGTAGGGTTTGTTTGGCTTGACATGACATGACAATGACCAAACAAGCTTTGCATGCCTTCATTTTGATTTTGGTGCAAATGTCATTTTCAGTCAATAACAGCAAGTATTGAAATGGCAATTTGGTCATATGTATGTGCAGTACATGTGCTCCGTACCGCACAGAGTAGCACAACCTAACTTCCATAACCTTTCAACTCAGTGGATGGGGGCATAAATCGGAGAGTGTTGAAGCGTGGAGCGAACTCTGGCAAAGCACTTGGAGTTTCAAGCGAGGCGGCTGTCTCAGCCTCAGCCTCAGCTGGCAGACGTCCGTCCACCTACGACGAGTCCCGCAGCTGCAAAGGTCGAGCCTACGTCCCCTTTCGCAGCATGGACGGCAGTACATACATAAATGTACTCGCCCACACTTCAAAAATGTGACCTTAAGGCTGCACTTTCTTTTTTTCCGCGCTGACGACATCGGCGGCACATCATTATTGAAGGAAAACACTGTCCTCCTCATATAACTAGCTAATAATCGACTAGTTCCTCCTGCTGTAGTGAGCCTTTAACTCAACAAAGCATTCCTCTATTGAGATATGCAGGCTTGGAATATATGCTCCATTACAGCCTGAGCATTGAGTATTCTACCTGATCTCAAAGCACCTGTGCATCGAGCTTAGTGTACGACAGTTGGTTACTGCGGTAATATTGCGTGGCATTAACGTTCATAGCCTAGATATTATACCATACATCTCACGCCTGCTCCTTACTAGTAAAATTTGCTTCTTCTTCCCTCCTATGGCGAGCTCCCTGGCCGGCCCAGGAGGAGGAGGACAGAAAATCCATTTCAGAACATCAAGGCTACCTTCTTGTCATAGTTGTCCCTGCCGAGGCTGTATATAGCCCTCAGCATCAAGTTGAGCGTCGGATGCGCTTCCGATGGGTTGCAGGTCGCTTGGACTATGCGTACTTTTCCGTAGATGAAAGTTACGACTGTGGCCTTAGCGGGCGGGGTATTGTGTTCAGCATTGGTACAGATCTATAGATAGAAAACAATAATGGGAAGGAAGTGCAAAAGGTGAACGAACACATACTGTCAAGAATCCCTCTTTATATAGTGGCTTGGGCATGTCTCGTCCATCTGGTGGAAGAAGATCGATGTGGCTGCCGGTAGTTCATTGCTCAGCAGATAATCTCTGGAATTCCCTTGCTGTGTTGTGTTGAACGCGTTTGAGTGGTCTCAAACTAAGCAGCTTCAGTGGTTATGATGAAGCCGGAAGATTTGAACCCCCTTAGTGCGGATGTAGGAATTGACTATGATGCCGACGCCTAACTCGTTGAAGAAGAGGCTAGAAAATCTGATAAGAAAAATAATATATCAGATGGAAGGACGAAAAAATAGATAAGAGGAGTGGAGCATCAAGAATATATCATCTTTCTCTGTAGCCTTGCAGCGAACTTCATCTAGAACCTGGTGGGCCGCGGTCTTCACAAAGCTAGCGAAACCCCAATTGCTAGGGAGGCCCTGATCTTTCTCTGGAGTAGTAACCCTCTCGCACTTGTGGATGGCCTCTAGGAGCTTAGGAGACATTGGAAAAGCCGCATTCTTTCTGGAAGTGTCCCTGCAACACACTTCGAGGTTCCTGTCTTCTGGGGCCACTCAAAGGGGAAAGAATCTCGCGAGTAGCTAGCGAGGTAACTTAAAGATTAAAGAGGCTCGCCATGAGCCAGCCAACCTTCTCCGGGTGATCGAATGAACTCCTTTCTGACATGACGGGCCATCAATAAAAAATGCCTGCTGCTCTGCTAGCCCGTTGGTACATGCAACTACATGTGGATATAGTTGGTATTGTTGGGCGGCGTACGCGTTGCCCTGGCGGCCGCCCCACCGCACGTGTCTTCGCCGATATATCCATGGATCCGCCAATATAACGTTATAGTTAACTTAGCTAGTCTCCCCTACCTATGTAGATTAGTAGAAGTCAACCTTTCCAATCTACAGGTATGACGGGATGATTCGGCCGCCTGACTAATGTAGACATCTTATAGTTAACTAGTTAGTAGGTTGAAAAATAGAAAGTCTTTGGCCGAACAATGTTTCCCAGGCTGCCCTGCGAGATAATCGCGTTCTCCTTCTGAAATATTAATGCGGAATTGAGGTAGTTTTGCGTGATCCGCTTACCAATCCATCTAAATATCCAAGGAAGTGCGTGTGGGTGAGAAAGATAGAGAGGGGGAGAGAATGAAGCCTATCGGATAAACGAATTGGAATCGCTGGAACGATGCGAAACCCAAAACCTAAATTTGGGTTGCGGATTACGGAATAGAGAGAGGGAACCCCAGAGCTTGTTATTTCTCAAGAAACAAACAAAGCATCAAAGCATGGGCAAAAAAGCCTGGTATTAAGCAGGCGGACGCGGGGGGGGAGGGG
>JAFEJD010001941.1:0-15121 GCA_018296065.1 Blastomyces percursus | reverse complement strand
GGGGGGGGGGGGGGGAGGGGGCGGAGGACATGATTGGTTTTTTTTTTTCTCTTTTGGCTTTTCTGTCCTTTGAGTTGGGATTTTGGCAGGTTGTTGTATTTTTGGACTTTTTTCAGTTGGATTGGATTGGATTGGGTTGGATTTAACTGGGATGGCGTGGATGGATGGATGGATGGATGGATTGATTGACTGATTTATGAAATATGAACGCGCAAAACAACTAAGATATAGGCAGATAGGGCGAAGCCTTCCCTTTTTTATTTTTTTTATTTCCTCCATCTCGCTTTTCCCCAGTTGGTATTATTCTGCTCATCGTCCATGATTTGGGACTTAGCGAGCCGGTTTTTATTCTTGTGGTCTTCTTTCCCTCTCTATACCATACCATTCTCTCTCCCTTTTCATCGTTTTCATCTTTATCTCACCCTCTCCTTTCCTGAACTCCTATTCATACTTCCCCTTCCGTTTCTATCTAAGCAAAATCCACCCATCCACGGCGGGTTTGGCTTTTATTAATGTAGGTTGATTGGGTGCTTTTTGCTTTGGCGTGTGCTTTCTATCTTCCTGCTGGCCCACCAGAATCTTGTAACTAGACACGAAAGCTTTGCTTTCTATATCCTTCCTATACTTTGTCAATCATAGTGTGAAGATTTCCTAGTTACGTTAGTAAAAACATAAACAAGCTCAGTGACTCTCTTATTCTTTTTTTTTTTTTTTTCTTTTTCCTATTTTCATTGTGGCTTAAATGTAACCCCTTGTACGGTACAACGTCCACCCACCGCTTTACCCACGTTCTCTATCTCTCCGAATATTGTTATATCTATACATAGGTAAGGTACAGAGGATGCTCGCGTTGATGAAAGAAGATGGATTAGTTTTGGAATATGATATATTATTTTTCTCCTTTCAAATGGTACTGTATTTGTAATTTAGCATCTCTATCCATCCTTATACAAATGTATGCGCATGCTCGCCAGCGGATATATGCCAATCCACCCGTTTCTCTATTCCATTTCTCGTAACATTTATCATTCAATTAATAACCCATCCCATCCCGTCCAATAATGCGTATACCTCTATCTATATTTGCTACATAAGAAGAATGAAAAAGAAATCGTGAAAGGAGGGGAAAAAAAAAGGAGAAGGCTATCTCCACCATTCCAGACCCTTCTCTCCCCCTCGTCCCTTGCTCCTCACATCCACTCCACCCCACAGCTCAAATCGAAACGGAAAAAGCGCGCATTGATCGTTGAAGATACATATATAATGATAAGGGAAAAAAAATCGTTCCACATCTCTACTACCGGAACCTATTATCTAATCCCCCTGCTTCTCCCCTCCTGAACATGAAACCATGAAAGCAAAATACAATGCAAAGCACATGGGCGCTCGATACAAAAATAAAACATTCCAACCACATGAAACCTTTATGTACCTGAGTATAATTATATCCCATCCATATAGTATATATATGTTGCATAGCCGTAGTAAGTATATAAGAAAGGAGATAACAAACAAAGGGAAGAGCGCGTAGGGTGTCGGCGGGCCAGATATTTGCTTTTTAATTCATCATCATCGACAGGCATGGAATGTTGAAGTCCTCAGTCGACGGTCAGGGTTTAGAGTTGTCAGGAAAAAATAATTTTTCATCATTTCTTTCTAACCTTCTTCCTTCTAGCAACGGATGGGATGGAAGCGAGGGCGACTCAAGCGCGCTTACCGCCTTTCTTGGATTTGGCGCGATCTCGTTCGCGCTTTGCGTAGATTTCGGCGGTGAAGGGGCTGTGTTGGGCGATGGTTAACAAGCGGTCAAGTCTGATTCGGGAAAAATTGCAGGTGGGCAGGCAGGGTAGGTAATAAGGGGAAAAAGGGGAGAGAGGAGGGGGAGGAGGGGACTCACTCTTCCCACTTCAATGCAAGCCAGTAGCACACAAATACCTCAAGCGTCAGTAGTAAACCGGCCACTTTCCCTTTATACAGCGCCACGGCCAAAAAGCTCATCGTGCTACCCCAGTACATTGGCGAACCAGTGACATTGAACGGGAAGCCGGTCACAGGCGCATCCATCAGGATCCCAAAGTAATCGCCCAGATACGTCCCCGTGAGACCCAGGGCCCACATGCTAGAGAGCACGAGAGTGTTCCCTACGGCAAAAAGGCCATAGGCGAGATACGGCTGGGCGACTGGCTGGTAGAAAGGTTGGTCAGCCAGCGCCTGGTTGTAGAGGTGGTCGCGGAATATGCCGAGGGAGAAGATGGCGAAGGCGAGGACGTAGCAGCCGTTGTAGGCGCCGCCGAAGATGCGGGTTAGGAAGTGGTTGCGGTATTCTGTTGGTTGAGTTGGCATTTTTATATTCTCTCATTTATGAAGTAGAGTACATATATATATATATATATATGCTCTTGGCAGGGTTTTTTTTTTTTTTTTTTCTTGATTATTTTGTTACTTGGGGGCGCAGGACAGACCTTGGCGGGCGACGATGCTGTGGTTGGTACGTTGGTTAGCTCTATAACTTTTATTGCATGCCTCTTTTCTTTCGTCTGCTCGTTTGGGGATGTTCTTACTTCCAGAAGATGGGATTGAACGCTATGGCGGCGGCAGCCACTGTTGTTGGGCCGGGTTTCAGAGGTTAGTCTTAGTATTTACAATGTGGTCGAAAGTGGGTACAAATCTTACAGTGCAGGCTTTTTTGGGAGAAATCGACATAATCTGAGAGGGAGGACATTTTCGGATAACCGTCCTTGCGTGTGAGGTGAGGTAGAGAGGGGACTCGGAGGAGGAATTACTTTGTCGGAGGTTCAGAAAATTGCTGTTGTTTTTATGTATTGTGCCTGGGAGGTTAGGTTAGTCTGGAGATGGTTCGGTAGGCATGGCATGACGTTGGTGTATGCGGAATTGGGGATGTATGCAGTCTTGTTTGGCATAACAGGGCGTCAGCGTGCTTCTGTAGAGGCTTTGACTGGGGTTGGATAGAAAGATATATGACTTCGATTAATTATTGTTAAATATTTGTTATTTTACATCGCATTTCCAGATGTATTATCTATTAGGATACATACGGAACAGCATCGGCGATCTGATAAGAAGCACTTACATAAGCAGCGCCTTCTCTCCACGGCCCAAACAGGTAATGCCGTCTTGAACTTCACCTTCAAACTTAACAAGTTGGTTTAGTTAACTTCACATGCCACAGTCAGTTCTTAGCCTTGGACCGTTGATTTTCCTCTACTAGCCGGGCTAATTCATGTTTTAATTCTGCTACCTAGGAATGCTGCCACACTCCCATGTGCTGACCGCCATCCACACATAACTGAGCATTCACCGCACTATCCAAGCTGACTAGCGTTGTTCGTTGTTGTTATTGTCAGGGTCCACCGGCCGGGCGGAGAAAAAAGAAGAACAGAGAACACAAAGAAAAACGAGAAAGGAATGCGGCTGCCGCCTTATTCGGTTTCATGAAGCTGTCAACTTGACAGCATGGGGTCAACTTGTGCTGGGGAGAATGGCCCTAAGTCGCCGTGACCTTTCCATCGCCAGCTTGAGCGGCTTTATCGCGTGGGGTTTGGCCGTGCGCTGGCTCCCTGTGCTTCGTTACATCGGATACGCCTTCGTCGTTGGCCTCTCTATCGCCGCGGTTTGCCTGGGTGCCGTGGTCCTTTTGACCGTACGAAGCGGATATGAGTGGAGAGCAAATAAAGCCAGTTTGGCTGGCACTTCGGTCGCCTTCCTCTCCCCCGATAAGTGGGAACAAGATGTCAGGATATATGAGAAGAGCTCGGATTATCGCCCCGACCCGTTGTACCCTCGGTCGTTCCTCGTTTCCGAAGCGCTTGGTGAGCTCCTCGATCTTGCGTTAAGGGATTTCGTTTCATCATGGTACCAGGATATAAGCGGCAATCCAAGATTTATCAATGAAGTTGATCGAGGGATAAGAGCTGCACTAGGAAATTTAAGAGACAGGCTGCTCAGGGAAGACCTGGTGGAAGTCCTAGTATCCCGGATTGTGCCAATTTTGACGAACCATTTCAGGGATTTCGACAAAGCTGAGAGGGCAGTTCGAGGTAGAAACTTGTCGCGCACTGTTACTGAATCGGAAGAGCTGGAGATTGCAATTGCGAGTAGATACAGAGATGGAAATCTGCACCCTGCCATATCGATATCCTCGTTCACGGACCCAATACAGGTTCAGCAAGAGCATATCCGTAAGCTAGTTGTCACACTGCTCCCGCAACTGTTGCCAGAAAGTTTAATGAACAGCCGGGCGGTCGCCGTTTTGATAAGGGAGATTGTCACCTGTGCCGTGCTATACCCGTTGTTATCGCTGCTCTCCGACCCTGATACTTGGAACCAGCTGATGGAAGCCTATGCTCGCACAGCATTGCAAGACCGCAAGACAGTGCGGAAGGTGCGTGCAGCCCTGGACCAACATGCCTCGCCGGTTCCCAAGTCTAAACAAAACCAAGCGTTCCTCAGGCTAAGGCCGGGCGATAGTGAAAGAGACTTTGAGCGGTTTGTCCGAGTTATTCGGCGATGCAATATCTTGTCAGATGCGAGGAGGTTCAGAAGCCAAATTGCCAGCCAACTGAAACGGGAGAGCATGGTTGAAGGGCAAGACCAAGTTTATCTACGCCGCCTGGAAACGGGGAAGCGGGTTTTGGATCAGAAGGTTTCGAAGCTTTCAGCGCTCTCTGGCCAGTCAAAGGCTACTCCTGTAAATCCCGTTGATCTTCGCTACAGTTACATTTCAAATCCTCAAGAAGTATCGTTGGTGGATGTTATGCACAACGCAGCAGGCCTTTCATACTTTATGGAGTATATGGATCGTCTGAATCTCATGTCCCTAGTCCAATTTTGGGTCGTGGTTGACGGGGTCCGAAATCCTCTTGAAGATGACTTCGGTGATGACACCCCTTCTAACGCTGTGACATGGACAACGGCCGATAGAAATGATGTCGTGTTGATCAGCGAGCAGCATCTGTCGAAGCCTGAGTTACGAGTTCCTCCTGAATCTAGACAGGCCGTGAAAGAATTCATCAGCGCTGGGAAGCGAGCTACCCCAGAACAATACCGCAAGGCACGAACGGTCATTCTCACGACACAGACGTCTGTCTTACTTGAGATGCAAAATAAATACTATCCTGGCTTTAAAAAGTCGGATCTTTACTATAAATATTTGGCTTCTGATGAAGCTGCTTCCGCCTCCGCCTCTATCCCCCACACCGAACGACCGACCATTAACCGATCAGCAGGCTCCGAGGGCTCTGAACGGCGCCCACTTCCTCCCCTCATAGGCCGCGCAGCTTCCCCGCAGTCAAACGTAAAACCAAACGATTTATTGCGAGCGGCTGTTTCTACAACTGATTTATTGAAATCCTCGAAACATCTGAATGATTCTCACTTCCTCCGGCGATCACTAGACTCGGATCGAGCTCCGTTGTTTGATGATGACCCGGAAACCGACCCCTTAGCAGCATCGACCCAGAGTATCGGAAAAGATTCTCAGAATGGGGATGGAGGGGACGGTCACTCCCGTCGTGTAATAGAGACTATGGAAGCCGCTTTGAATGATATTATTACCAACGAGCCGAATGATTCGAGACTAGAAGACACGAAAGGCTCCCTTTTCCATTCGAGCAGAGATCAAGATTCATCAAGGAGTTCGTTAGAGTCTCCACAACTTGACAACGGCCCAGCAGGGGAGAAGGGAAAACCAAGTATCGCTTCATTGGGCCTTGTTAATACCTCATCTAGGATTGGTGTATTTGCCGATAACGACCTATTTTCAGACGAAGAGAAGTTTATCGAGGATGAATACGCAGATCCAGAGACAGAAGAGGATGAAAAAGATCCTGCGGAAGAGATCCATGAAGCGGCGCCTGGCGATCTTGGTTTGGCTGAAGCTATATCTGCTTTGACGTCTGATATAGAAAAGCTCATCGCTCAAGAGGCTGTTGTTGACACTCTCACTAGAAAGGCGGAATTAACTAATAATACCGCGGAGTTGCGTATATTAGGGAAATCCAAGTCGAGTCTTCAGCGCGAACTTCGCCGGAAGGAGATGCAGAGGCAGCAATACATTATCCAGGAAAGCGATAATAGTCTGTACGGGCGTTCCACTGTCCAAATAAAATCCATAATGGTTGGGAAGGAGGAAGATGGGCGGGAATACGCATTGTGTATGTCAGCCTTCAGGATTCGCACTCCACTGAAATTGACGTAAGATTGCTAACCAAACCCAGACCTTATCGAGGTACAGAGGAATTCGGGAGACCAGATGCCCGCTGCATCCTGGGCGATTCCTCGCCGTTATAGCGAATTCCATGAACTGCACCAACGGTTACGAATGAGATATCCCTCCGTCCGCAACCTAGAATTCCCCCGCCGACGCATGGTAATGAAACTCCAAAAGGATTTCCTCCACAAACGCCGTCTCGCCCTCGAAGCCTACCTCCAGCAACTTCTCCTCCTCCCCGAGGTATGTCGAAGCCGTGATCTGCGCGCATTCCTATCTCAACGGGCCATCATCGCTTCCGATGAACTCAACCATCGCTCTCCCCACCATGTTCTCCACGAAGAAAACAAAGACCTCGTTACCCGGATCTACAACTCCGTCGCCGATGGCATGGACGATTTCCTAGGCAACATCACCGTCCTCGACCAGCTCTCCGCAGCAGGTCAAAACCTCATCTCCGCCGCCACAAACCAACTTACGACTACCAATACCAACACCCCACAACCTGATCACCTCCTCATAAACCCCGAAGACTCCGTCACTGCCGCCGAAGCCGAAGCAGAACTTAACGCCTTCGAAGACCGCGAACTAGAACCGTTCGTGAAACCCATCTGCGACATGTTTCTCGAAATCTTCGAGCTGAACAGGGGCAACAACTGGCTGCGCGGGCGTGCTGTCGTCGTCGTCCTCCACCAGCTTCTCGGTGGCACCGTGGAGCGCAAGGTGCGCGAGTCCGCCCGCGCGCTCGTGCATGATTCATCGTTACTACGCTATATCAATCTAGCGAAGGACACGTTGTGGCCTATTACTGCTCCGGCTCCCGTCCCTACCTCTACTTCTGCCCCTGCTCCTGCTGGTGCTGCTGGTGCCGGCGCAGGCGGTGAGGGGGTTCGTCAGTTGCGCGAAGCGAAGCCGCGGAGTTTAGCAGAGAAGATGAAGAGCCGTACAGAAGCGAGTGTCATGCTTGCGACGCTGGTGCCGGATCTTGCGGCGAGTGTGGTTGGGAGGGCGAATGCGCAGGCGGCGGCCAGGAGGCTGTTTGCGACGACGAATAATCAGAAGTTGAATACGCATTTGGTCTTTACGATTTTGGATGAGGTTGTGTTTGTATTGTTCGGGGGTGGGAGTGGGAGTGGGGGAGTTAGATGAGAGTACAATTATTATAGAGGAAGAGAGGGGGAGCTTTTGGTAGTGTAGGAAGTTGTGTTTGTACGGGAAAATGTGATAATGCCATGTGTAATGAGTGAATGTGTAGTTATGTATAGATATAACTAGTCCTCGACTTATTCTTCTTTCGTTTTTGTACCTTTTTCCCTTTCGTGTCCGTTTTTACAGCGGTGATTTCTCTATCTGAACGATGTCGTTTTATTATTATTATTATTATTATTTCATTCATTTATTTATTTTTCTTTTCCTTAACTCACTTTCGCCAATGTCCCACAATATACTTATTTAGTTAAAAACTCATATGAGAAACTCATTTTCCACTAACAGATCAGTTGCAGCAAACCTCCCAATCTTTTCTTTTCTTTTCTTTTCTTTTCTTTTCTTTTTTTTTTTTCGTTCAGATTGGAAACTAGACACTGAGTTAGCTTCAAGCACCAGAGGGATTGGTTATATTGACTGTAAAGATACTTTTTCTTATTTATCCTCGAGCAAGCTTAAAACCTTCATTTAAGGCAAGTACTTAAGTATCGGGCCTTTCCTTTCGCTGTCAGAAGTTGATTCTGTTTTAACCTAAGTTCAGCCTAGTCTTGCTCACTCTTGCTTCCTCAACTAATAGCTGAATCAAAAAGAAGGAAAGCCCACGCCAGATATAGCTCGTTCAACGATGATTGAAGGCTGTCTCAGCAGAGCCATCCGTTTTCCACGCTTGATGACAGGTGTGACTGCAAGGCTATCACACGTATCACTTAAGCCCCAATCGATCATTCTGTTACATGTACATGGTTCGCCCCGCCATGCACGATAATATTTAGTTTCTGTGGCGAGTTACAGTTACCTCGCACGCATCCATGTGGGATGTTATGCTGCATCATGGATGTGGGGGGGTAAGTACGCTGGAGTAAGCAAGGATTCGTCCAGAGCTGGCGGCATAATGTGGCATTCGTATACAGAGGCGCTTGGGTTTACCACCACCTCCACCGATTTATTTTCTTCTCTGTAGCAGTGTCTTAAGACTCTTCTGTCAGGCAGCCTGTTCGATCTTACCTCCAGTGGGTACCATTTAAGCCAAATTACCCAACTGCTGTGAGGAAGTGATTTGAATTGATATATACCGGCGCTATTGGTCTCAGAAACTTATGCTGAGGCTCTGCTAACCCGCACTGTTAACGAGAGCTTCAAATCGGGCTTGCCTACGCATAATGGCCTCCGTAAAGGCCCTAGAAAGCAGCGGCCACTACACATAGGATGAATCGCAGCACTTTCGCTAGAACTTGTAGCTGCAAATGCCATGCTTGATGAGCAACATGGAAAGACGCTCGATTTCGCGCAGTCTGCATCAGACAAAAACTCCTACACATGGGGCCGAGTTGGGGCACACAATGTGGTTATGGCATCGCTTGTAGCGGGGGTATATGGCACCACTTTAGCGACAACTACTGCAATGTCCATGCTTTCTTCCTTTCCGCAGATCCGGGTTGGGCTCATGGTGGGCATTGGGGCTGTGGTCCCAAGGCTGGAACGCGGCTGTGATATCCGGCTTGGTGACATTTTCGTTAGCCAGCCTGTTGGACAGAGCGGCGGAGCTGTCCAGTATTATCTTATAAAGGCAAAGAAATGCGGTTTTTTCGAGCGCAAGGGAATTCCCAACATGCCGCCAGAAGTCCTGCTCAACGCACTGGCTAAGCTACAGGCACAGCATGAAATCCGTCCGTCTAAAGTTGCTGAACTCCTTGAAGAGATGGGAACCAGGAATCCTTGCATGTCCAAGTCGACACCCGGTAGACCTGGATATGTATACCAGGGGAAAGAGAATGATCGGTTCTTCAAAGCAACCTATTCACATATTGATGGCTTCGGCTGCAGCAACTGCGATTCTGACCAGGAAATCCAGCGAGATGATCGGGATTCCACTGAACCACAGATTCACTACGGCATCATTGCCTCTAGTAACATGCTAGTAAAAGACGCTGCCACCAGGGACTCGATCGTCCGGGATCTGGGTGAGGAATGCGTCTGTTTTGAAAGGGAAGCTGCTGGATTGATGAATAGCTTCCCTTGTCTTGTCATAAGAGGAATTTGCGACTATGCGGACTCCCACAAAAAATGATCGCTGGCAAAGGTACGCGGCCGCTACCGCCGCTGCGTATGCAAAGGAGTTTCTCTCTGTCATTCCAGCACAGATGATAGCCACGACGACTAAAGCAACGGACGCTCTTAAGGAGTTTCTACGTGGAAACTGAGCTTCCCTTTGCTCCGCTCCACAATTTCTGTGGCAGGGTCAACGTGCTCGAAAGTATCCAAGAGGTCCTGAATCCGACGTTGCTAGAGAAGAATAATCGATGTCGTCGGACAGCGGTTATTTTGCAAGGCATTGGTGGAATTGGAAAGACCCAGACAGCCCTTGAATACATTCGTCACAACAGAAATATGTATCGCACAGTCTTCTGGATTGATATCAGCAACGCAAGTACGATTGACGTAAGTGCCAAGCGAATCATGGATGAATTGATATCTCATTATGCGAAAAAGTACCCCGGAGAAGAGAGGTTCGGTAGTATTGCAGCAGACCTTCAGATTCCGGGGCGAATAGATAGTCAGGGGCAGCTGAGAGGAAATGCTGCCAAATCTCCGTGGCAGTGTGTGCGTAAATGGTTGGCCAGGGATGCGAATACCGGGTGGTGTCTTGTCGTCGACGGTATCAACGACGAGGCGGACGGTGACCGTATGCTGGAATTCCTTCCCGCTTGCGATCATGGACATATCATTGCTACGTCTAGGGTCCGTCTATCTGACTTCAAGATTATTGAATTCTAGAGCTGGAGGAGCAGTTTTCAGTGAAGCTGCTGCTAGATAGCCGGGTAGACGAAGACGAAGACGAAGATATTTCTCCTCCGCGGGTTGCCCGCCCCCCTCTTATTTATTTTCTATGGAATAATTGATGGAATGGTTCAAGTTACTAACCATCAACAGCAAAAACCGCAGCAGAACAAGTTACGGAAATGCTCGGATACCTTCCACTTCTTCCCCTTACCCAAGCAGCGGCCTACATTAAGAAAAAAGCGCTCAGGCTGGTGCAGTACCTAGGCAGGCTTCGCAACAACATTGTCAGGCTCATCGGCGAGAAATTCTTGAAGTACTCCGGCGGCGTCTTCTCATGTTGGGAATTATCGATCCAGGAACTCGTCAAATCGTACGCTCACGCCTTTGATTTGCTTCGGCTCTGCTCGTTTTTAAGCCCTAATGGAATTTCGGTAGAATTACTCTACCGCGGTCTCGAGGCCATCGAGTGGGCACATAACGGTAATATAGCCGTCTTCTCCTGCCATAAGTGAAAAGCATCCCCCAAAAAGAAGAGATCATATCACTGATATGTCGTGGACATAGAAGAGTTTCACCTAGAAAATGCAATAGACGGGCTAGTCACATATTCCTTGATGGAGATAAAAGCCGAAACCACTTCCAAGGGAGATAGAATCTTCTGGATCCACCCGCTAGTTCAACTCTGGGCCAGGGAATCCTACGTCAAAGACGGGTTAGTCGTCCTTGAGCAGAACCCGCAACGCCTGGCCGCACTTTATAGGGATGGTGCACAATTGGCCACTTGCTTAGGAGGGTTTGGATTAAATGTCAACGGCGACACGCGCGAGTAATACGAATGGATATATGAACAGGAAAACAGGGCTCAGTTGGACCTGTGTTTCAATAAATATGTTCAGAAAGACATTGTCACGAGTGACGCTGTTGGGGCGGATGACAATCTTGCCTGGGCGATTCGCTAGCTGGGCGTGCTCAAGGTTTGGTGGTCAGAAGATCGTGTGGCAGCGGATCTTCTCGAGCTTTCAATCGGTTTGTACACGAAGATGAAGGAGGAGAAGCTTCCAAACGCTGATGGGCCCTGACGTCGAACTCAGGTTACTCCATGCCATGCGTAGCCTGGCGGAGCTGTTGGTTTTACACGATGGACTTGTCAGGAGTCCTGAAGAAATCACTCGCCTACTCGATACCGTTGAGCGTGGGGACAACAATTCCTTCCCTCGCTAGATACCCAGCTTCTGAAAATCCAAAACCTGAAGGCATCGCATCTCCGGAATCTAGGCGACTTCGACGGGGAGCTGGCGCTGTATCAAGCATGCGTGGACAACTGCGCCAAAGTGCTCGAGGCGAACAACCCATCCGCCTGGATGTCATGATGCAGGTTGCCAAGTTACACCACCAACGCGGCGAATGGGATGAAGTTCTAAAGCTCTACAACACATCCATAGAGCTTTACCTGCAACACCTAGGAACGGGCCATGACGATACGTTATATTTACTCGGGCTAGCGGGCAGCTTGAAGGAAGACATGGGTGATCATCAGGGGGCGTGCGAAGCCTACCGACTGCGAAAGGGTACGAAGAGATCTACGGCCTTGCAAGCGCCGATATCATTCGTGAACTACGGCGACTTTAAAAGATTTATGTGCGGCTTGGTCGAGGTGAGGATTCTCGGGGTGTTGAGCGGAAGATTTCAGATGGTGTTGAGGGTCTTGGTTAACTTAGATAGAGGTAGCTGGTGGAATATCGGCAGTTGGGAATCTGTCTAACCGCATTATTGTTTCTGAACAGACAGTCCCTTCAGACTCTTATTTCAAAGGTGACTGTGCTGATGTGCTTCGTTTTCTTGTAATGTGCATTTGTAGTTAGTGATTGATATCCCTCGACTTTTGCTTTTTGAATTGTTGGTTAAAAATCGCTTATTCAGCCACCCAGTGAGAGACCCACGGGCCACCCTGAAATGCTGAGAATTTAGAAGAATTTCAAACCCACTCACTCCACTGGGTTGCGGGCGCTGTGTGGGCGGGTGGGTATTATTTGTTACACTACTTAGTTAGGTCAAGCTGACAAGTTGACATCTAACCGCAGATGTATGTACATGTACATACAGTTTACACAGTATTATAAGTTAAATATCGTCATAGAGGCCAGGCCAACAACAGCCTTATTTCTTGAAGGGATTCTTCGATGAATAGATATCTAAACATTAGAATATAATATGCACAAGATACTTAACTACACACCCACACCTTGAAAACACAAGGCACGAAAACCATTCCTTTGAAAAGACAGGGTGATTGATCTGATATACTCAAAAACTCTCACGTCTTCGACCCTTCTATCACACGAACATAGAATAGTAATGGACGACGAAGATAACGACAATCACGGATAAAGCTGAAGAGTAGAAAAATTTAGAAATGTAAAAATTACAATAAAATAAAGAAGAGAGAAAGAAAAGTTTTCAAAAGACCGCAAGGGGCCACCTCCCTCTATTCATCTACAGATCCGAAAACCAAAACCGCCCCAACTTCCATGCAAGCGGATCACGCGATGCAGGATGTTCAGTGAAGAAAAAAGAGTGGTGGAAGATAGAGAGGTTGTGATGGAAGTAGGTTAAGAAGTGGTCAAACGTAGCATAACCGAATGACTACCTCAACTTAAATTCCTAGCAAAACTAGCAAAATACTAAACTAGAACTAAACCGATGACATCAAAGAGAACATGCTCAGCAAAACGAACATATTCATATCAAAATAAGTACAACATAAGTGTGGAGAGAGTATGTGTGTGTGTGTGAGGGAGAGATCGGTTATGTTAGTGGTTCAGAATAAAAAGTAGAAAAAGAGAATCTTTTTTACTTCTACTTTACGTCTTTGTGGTAGCTCATTCATCGCCACCTTTCTTCTTAGATTTCTTAGAGCTGACGGGGGCGCCTTGCTTCTTCTGGTGGACGATGAGGCGCGTCCATGACTCCTCTTTATCCCACTCAAAGCCTGCGAGGATGGGGTTGTCGAGTTCGTCGTCGGCCTATTGGTTTTTTTAGTTAGCTAGGTATGGGGAGGCACATACACTCGTACGTATGTGCTATATATAGTTGCGTTCCATTTTGTGAGAGGAGATATACCTTCTTCTTGAACTGCTTGTGGATAGCGTCTAGCGCGTCCTTGATGGTGACGCCCTTGAGGTTTCTGGCGGTGACTTCGAGGCCTAGGGGGAAGTGTAGGTCTATCCGCTTCACAGGCGGGGTGGTGAGGAGTTTCTTGAGGACTTCTTTATCGTCGAGGGATGAAGGGGGGGTGTTGAGTTTCCTGTGGGTGTCCCAATGTTAATCCACATATTCTACATGTAGTGATCGGATTCCTATATGCTTACCAGCCGAGCTTCTGAGTCTCAGGGGCAATGGCTAGTTCGATTCCTTCCTTTTCTATACGGCACGTCAGTATAGATTCTTATTTATTCTATGCATGAAGCATAGACATACCTAGGTCATTGATGTTCCGGACGCCTTCCGACGTCGAGGTGGCACGGTTGTGAGTCTTTACCTTCTTTTTGGCGTCTTTGGAGTCCTTGGGAGGGGATATTGAGAGACCGGCTACGGCGGAATCGACCTTGGAGAGTTCTTCCGACATGATTGATTGGGATGGGTGTTATGGGTAGTGCTTGAGGGTTCAGGGGTAGAGGTTAGTTTAAGAGGACAGAAAGAGTACCTGGAAGATGCCAGATGAAGGGTTACAGAGGAGGAGGGTGTGAAGGCGTATGAGGGTATACCGTGGCATAGAAGAGATATGGGTGAGGTTATGGGTGAGCGAGTCAGTATGTGACATCTACTTACTGTAAGAGTAAACTATAGGCACGTGTAGCACGTATACAAGAGGTAGCACGTAGCAAGCAGCAAGTAGCAAGTAGCAAGTAGGTGACAGTCAGATGATTCGTGGATAGAACCAGGCACAGGCACAGGCACGGCACGAAATAGAGGGATGGACGAGGGATGGCGATGAGACAAGGGAGGAAGAGGAGAAGAGAAGAGGAGAAAGCAGAGAGGGGAAGTATGGCTAGAGAAAGGGAGCAAGGAGGCTGAGTCAGATGGTCACATTGCGAGAAACCTTGGAAGCGGGGATGGATGGATGTTCTGGGAGTCGGACAGGCCATCTGGGGTAACCCCGGAGTGACCGGCTGCGGCTATACTCCCGCCGCTTGCCAATGACGTACCACCCAAGTACCCGGCTATGGTTCCCTGATGCAAAGCAGCGTGGGAAAGTAACCTAATTATTAATGGCGGTTAGGCCTGGATCAAGCCATCCATGGATCCGTGCATTTGTAAAGCCCGTGTACCCGTGGCGAGTCTCCAAGAGCGAAAGGGTACCTCCCGGCTACATATGGGCTAGTGTGCAAGGTTATTATTATATTATTGTTATTACAATAGCATAGAAATATGAACGTATAAGAGCCCCCTACATTTCACAGTCATAGCAACATTGAAACCCGATATCTCTCCTCTTCCCAATCTTGCTCACGCCACCCATGCCCATTTCCATAACAAATGCCGTTATCGTTTAGGTTAGTTAGCTCAAACGCTAATAGTAGTTAGCCCTTTGCCTCCTCTTTTTGCCTTGTCCCGCTCGACGCTAATCCTGCACCCCGCATTTTTTGTGTGGAGCAAGTACCCACTCTCAAGTCTCAGGCCTCGCTGTGTTGTAAGGAGAGCGGGGACATGAAATATTAGGTAATAACGTAATCAACCACCTAACGCTCGTTTACACCTAACGCTCGCACAAATCTTACCTCAATCTCCACGTTCAAACACCCACAACATGGACCACGAATCAGCTATAAAAGCCGCGATTGATGATTTGAATGCGCAATTGGCTCCTAATTACACTGCAATTGCAAAAAAAAAAAAAAAAAAAAA
>JAFEJD010001936.1:0-16388 GCA_018296065.1 Blastomyces percursus | reverse complement strand
TACGATTCAGCAGCACCTCGTATGCTTTTAAATTGACCTTTTTCATAAGCTTCAATGGCTAATAAAAGTCTTCTTTCTTTATCGGAAGGCCTTATGCTAGAGCTGGTTGACATAGTTATTGAGTGATTTGTTATGTAAGGTGGTGGATGAAAAAAAGTGTTCAGCTAGGTGTCGTGTTCAACTAGGTGTCGGATTACGTTAGTTAGAACCCCAGCAATTAATAATACCATGAGGCAACCAACCTAAATATCGCTCAACGAGAAGGCTTCGACCGGGGTTGCAACCTAAAATAAAGCTCTCATTTTCCCCGTTTTAAATCTGGCCCCTTTCCGATGATTACGCTGCGTAAGTGCCTCTCGATATGGCGTCGAACAAGACTGGTCTTAGCTAGCGAAAATTCCAGTGGAAGAAGAAAGAGAGGTGAGAGCTGTTGTGGTGGGCTCTTTTAGAGACAAGAAGAATGATGAGATATATCGAAACGCTCATTTTTCTATCCATGGAGACCTATTAATCAGGCAAGACGGAGTGTATACTGTTATAGAAAGAACTGAGAGGCTCATTTCCACTATTAGCTAATTTTCGTGCTCTTGTATTTTTGACTAAGTTCATCGTCACCTTGAGGTGATGGAGGTTGCGAGGGAAATGTTTTTGATTTCGTCGAACATGGATGAAGGGAATGCACTGGTTTAATATTTTGAGCAGCGTCTCCTCCTTATCCCTGCTAAAGTAACCTCTCCTAATCCAGGGTTTATTGAAATATTCCGGTCCAGATACAAATGTGTCAAATCTGGAGGGAGGACAGTAGGGATGAAGGGAAGAAGTTATATTTTTGTGATGTGCTGAAAGTGATTGTCAACATTCGCCTTTATTATATATCACCCCCATTATCAACGCGGATATCCTCCCACTAGATCATTGCTGAGAATTAGAAACAGAAATATTATTGTTGTTACTACACACGTCTACAAACTACCTTATCAGCATCCGGGTAATGTCTCTAATTGTCCAAGGTTGGCAAAGTCTAGGGAAGATTTCACGACTCGGTATATCTTTCTAGCGATACCGCCCTTTACTCTCCATCGCTCTATCACTACATATACTCAGGCATGTATAGACAAATAGAGTTCCTTTTGATTTATCTGAATTTGAATCAGAACTTGTTAGAAAAGCTTTCACACAAGTACTGTACATACATCCTTCTATGTCTTTTAGACTCCAAGTTTCAGCACAAGCCGATGCATACCCGACGAATGATTTTTCTCGAACCAGAGTCCTCTGAACAAACTATCCCATCACGTTGTTATCCAAAGGAGCAAACACTTAGTAGGACTGTGTATCAAGTCTGGTTGCTTTCATCGCGCACCTGTCCGTCAGATATCTTACCGCGATATGGGCATCCAGGCACCCCGAATCGCGTCTTCTTTCCCTCGCAATATCGAAGCTTAGAGCTTGTATTAACGTCATTGCCCTGTGGCAGATGAAGTTCGTGGACACAGTGATGTCCTATCACCATAGCGGAATAACGAGTCGTCTGGGCAGTGGGGATTGGCTCGAGGTCAAATGGTCTGTGTACGCTACCATTTGTGGAGCTTCAGCTAAGCGCGGCCCCATCTAAAAAGCTTACGCCAACTTCATATCTAGAAACCTCCGAGCATGGGGCTTCAGAGATGTGAATGGTAAGTTAAAACACTGCAATTCAAAGGGTTGTTTGTGGCAGTGTCGTTCCATGCTCACGATATCCTCCCCAGCCGGGCTGCTATCGGTTTCGATACCGCCGAGGCCAAATCCATGTAGGCTGGACGCAGACAAATTATGAGGGACCGAGTTTCCCTAGCTTCTCAACCGGTTGAATCGGGAGCAGTAGTCTTTTTGGGGAGTTGCAGTAAATCCAGAACAAGTTGATCGATGCAGCCCTTGAGGCGGGTCTATGTCTCTGTGAGAAGTCAGGCTCCGACGGTGGCCCTTCCTAGGAACTTGACGTGGAGGGGGGCTTGGCCGGGCGCGAGCAAAGGCGTTGTCTCTGAGGGTGCCTTGCTAGGGCCCTTCTCGCCTTGCGTCAAGCTCTAGTGCAATGAGCGGCTAGTAGGTACTGATATGGCATTATTGAATTGACATCCTTCAGCGGAGACTGACGTGCAGAAATCGTATGCACAATACACACATGATTTGAGTAGAATTCACATTGCTCGATTGGGCATAGTTGTCATGGACGCATGAGAGGACACGCGCTGCGTTTCGAAGCAGAACCGGTCGAGGAGAGTCAAGAAACTCAATGCTGCAACCGAAAAGCCGCTAGTCCCCTGCCGGGAAATTTCCAACCACCTCCAGGGCTGGCGGAGGTTAAGAGCCTGAAGGAACGCGATGCAACCGGGCCCGAAGCGTCGCCCTGTTCCCGCCTCACCCATATTTGGGCAGCGAGACGAAGATTATATTCACGCCAAACGCCCAGTTCATCTGGGCTTCAACCCTGTTTGTTTCTTGGTGAGGCTTATTTCCACTGGATAATTTTCTGTGTTCAAACGGTAGGGCATGACCGCCTGTTGCAGCTACCCAAGGCCTCGCCTGACATAATAATATTATTAAGGAAGCCAGCGAAACACAGCTACTGTTAGCAAAGAAGGGCCGGGCTTCCAGCACCTGCGAACGAGCGGGTTACTGAGAAACTGGGAAAATAGTACGTGGGCGGATGACAGAACGACAGCTGGTTATGTGAAAACACCGCAAAAAACAAATTGGTTTGCCCACGGACAAAATGGACAAGCATGCGCAAATAGGGCCATCATTTGAAGCGTCGAAGTCAAGCCTCGCATGGAGGCTCAGGGAACGCCAATGCCTTTGCGCCAAACGCTAATCTTGGGAGAAAATACTATAGGATTTACAGCCTACATAGTACGCTGAAACCACAGTAGCTTTTGCCTTGCCAGTGAAATTCTCCACACGGATGGACGCCTCACGCCGGAATAACTCTTGATAGGTTTGGCGGGCCCGTTGTGTGCACGTACGCCCTATCAATGATGGGGTGGATTGACTTGTTCGCCCTCCTCCCAGGGGTTCAAATCGTCGCTCTATACGTGCCTGGCCGCTGACAGTTTTTCTAGGATACTTCTGGGATGCCTTCTGTTGATGAGTATAGTGGTTTTCTCGCCTAACACCGCTGAAACGACGACTGATTGACTTTCCATTTTATGAAAATGTTTCCATTTGCGAGTAGAAGAGGGAGACTTGACTGTGACCTTTTTCCCTAGTCGGCTATTGACGACTTCTTCTCCTCAGTTCTCCCTGTTGTCCCTTTTTCCCTCCACCTTTCTTCTGTGCTCCTTTTTCGGTTTCTGATCTTCACCATTGCATCTCTGCTTAGTTTACTTAGTACCGATAGAGCTCATCTCGATTTCCATCAACTACTTTGCCGTGTTGATACAATTTGACCTGGTCTGAAATCCTAGAGTTCATCCCTTGCTCCACAGAATCGCCTACCCCGAGGGACACTGCGCTGGCATCCTTAAGATGGCCGTCAACCATCACTTAAGTTTAAATTGTCCCGATCTCGATGATCCCCAGAACCAGTATGATTTGGTTGAGTGGGGGACCCAGGAACCGGTTGTTCCATCGAGACACGCATGCAGCATGGATTTATCTCGCCATCTGCGAGGCACCCAACCCACTGAAAACGAGAACTGTGGCTCAGAATTTCTCACATATGCGCCACATGGCTCCAATCCCCTTTTTCCATCTGGGTTAGGGGAGGTACGGAGTACACAACCCCGACTGCTAGAGGAACGTCGGGAAGGCCCTTTGAATCCTTCTCCAGTTGCTCCAGATTTTAGGTCTGGTGCCACTTCTGGGACAATACCACCGGCCGACTCGCGAACAGCTGAATTCTGGGACCAATGGAGTGACGATTTTCACGCCATGCTGTCCACGTATACTTCCGCTGATAACGGTGATACAATCAAACCGGGAGCCTCAGAGTTTGTAGGTGGTTTTGTGGCCTTAAATGGCGGTATAAGAGACTTAGGGGTTAGCTACCCACATCGAAACCAATCTGCAGGGTTCCCAACGGAGCCCGGTTATCTACCGGACATGTCGAATTTGGTCCCGTCGCCCCAACATAATGGGATTTCTCCTGCCCGTGATGGCTACGATTTACTCGAGCCTTATGGAGCTACGAATGACGCTCTTGTGATATACGATTCTCAGGTTGATTCCGGCTTGGTTGAGCAACAGGATACCCAGATACCCAACAATGGGAAGCAAGGTTTGGATGAGTTTCGTGTTTCGTGTGGCCCGGTGGACGGAAGAACAAACCAGCAAACTGCCAATCCGAATGAGTGCACGGGCGATATACAGGGTAGCTCGAAGCAGAAAAGTTGCTGGCAATGTCGGTTCAAACATGAACAGGTATTTGATCCATGGTACTCAAAGCATCTGCCCCTTAAAGACTAATTTCCACCGTAGTGTGCTGGCGGGACACCTTGTCGTAAGTGCGAAGGCATAAAGGGACGCAAAGGACCTTATCGCTATAGAGTCCCATGTTTTAGAAATGGGCTGGAAGAATTTAGGGGCACACTTTTTCCGGGTATGTCAAACCGTCCTCGAACTGAATGCGATAAATGCACCGGTCTAATTGTTGACTAGAGATCCTGAGGGGACCGATATTGCTCCGTAGTTGGTATCTTGAGCATATATGTCACTTTCGAAATGATCCATTCCCTGGAATTTTCACTCTCCTGATTAGTGTTGGGTTTGGCGAACCTATTCAGACGTGTGGGAGGAGGATTGACACACAGCGAGAAGTGCTCATAAGGACACGAACAATAAAAACCGACAATAGAAGCTCAACCGTCGTTTCTGAAGAAGTCCTTCCGATTCGGCCAGGGGGTGAGTTGAACGATTTCGTTTGCAACATCGGCTCTTGGGTAGATAATATGGTTGAAAGGCTAGATTTAGGTTCCTGGATTTCTGCAACTCGGAACAGCCATATCCACAGCCGTGCGAGCTGTAAGGTATTGCGCGCGGTTTTTTGTTACTTTATTAATTGCGGAGCCGACTTCGCTCCATCGCCCTCACTAAGGCTCTCTACGGAGGGTCGAGAATCCGGCGTCGATCCTTACGCTACTTTGGGCCACGCTTTGAAAGCGGCTATCCTTGCGACTGTACTTTCTACATGCCTAAAGATTTCCCCCGAATGCTTCGACAGTCTCCAGGAGATCTTTCAAATGGATCCTAATGAATTGTCTCGAATGCAGACGATACCACACTTGGTGAACAAAGTGTTCAAGTTGGCTGTTTATGAACTCAAGAAGCTCCACGTACGTCGTGCACTTCTTGGACTTGATAAGCTGCTGCGCCAAAAAAGTATACTAGAAGGTCATGTAGGCTGCATCGTTACTCTTCTCGCCACCGCAATGAGTTCTACGCAACTTTCATTAGTGGACGTTTGCCTCACGACACGGGGTACTGATGGGGCCGTGGTGTTTGAGCAAGTAAAACATGAAATCTTCGAATTGGAATCTCTAGTTTCTAAGCTGAGATGCCTTTTCCACCGGCGATGCAAAATCGAAAACATCAAGGAAGAACGACGATATAGAGGTCTAGACGAAAAAACTCAGCAATTAGTGGATAGTCTCTCGAAGACAATTCCTGCATTAAAGGGTGAGTTCATATGAACAATTTTGGCCTTTTTTTTTTTTTTTTAATTTAATTTGATTTAAATTTAATTTAATTTAATTTAATTTAATTTTTGCTTTTCCTTCTGCCTCCCCATTCTAATCAGAACTAATGGTAATTACTTCCTTAGAAAATACTAGTAATATGAACGACCTGGAGTTTGAAAGTATGGAGCATATCCAGGACCTTGCACATGGAAACAGTGTACCGGCCCATATTGCTCAATTCAACGCTGACAGGTTATTTTATGGCCTATGGGGCCCCATGTTGCCCGATAACCCCCTTAAACGCAAGAATCGGAATTAAGGACCTGGGTATTCACAACCCAACTGATTCCAAAAAGAAAATTACTGCAACCCCCGATTCTAGCTGCGTTCGACCTGAGCCCCTGGTACATCCGTTTCCCTTCCCCTATGGCGATGTATTTGCGGTTTCCAACGTTATTGTACAATTACTGGATAAGTGCGCTGTACACAGTATTAGTAAGAGGGATGGATTCATGTCCTATCTTACCGTTCTCCAAATGTTGTTCTCTGAAGGTGGCTTGGATCGTTGCTGTCCGCCCCTTCCGTGAGCCGTGATGTTATGAGTGCTTTCTCGCTCTTCCCCCTTTCTCGTGCCTTTGCTTTTCACCCTTCTATCCCAGATATCCGATATCCGCTGTTTGTTTTGAACATCTTCATTTTACACAGATTCCTTGAATAATTTGCCCGTCTAGACTTCTTTCTTTACATATAAGCTCATAATGTCTAATTCGGACCATTTGTTATTGGATAGATAATTATGGTTGAGGGGGAGAAGAGCTGTCTGCTGTTCAAATCGTCTAGAGTCTTGTACTTCAAATTAATTATATAGTATTCTTATCATGAACGAATATAGACTACTGTATTCTTGAGAAAAAGCTAGATATTCTGAAATACCATATCTAATCGAAATGATAAGGCAACACGCTGCCTGATGTACGTATAATGAATGCATTTGATATGTAAAAAGAAATGTCCGTCATATTAGATAGTCCTGGCCGCCCCACGAGTACCGGAGCGGAAGGGTGGAGTAGACGACAGTCTCTGCTAAAAAACTGTTGTAGGCTTGATCTTCCACTTGATTTATTAAAAACGAAGTATGCATGCGATGGCCATTGAGAGGCAGCATGATGCTGGCAATGCTGTGGTTTTTGGGTTTCATGGGGATATTCCGTTTGTTTATTTCCAATCCAATCCTTTTAATTCAGCCCCCGGATTTTCCTAGAGGGTTTCCCCAATTCTCAGAATGACATTTCCATCAAACCCGTGTCATTTTCTACGGGATGTTAACGCCGTAATGCGGTGTGGAAGGGGAAGAAGAACGAGAATATTCAAAAATTGAGCAACCAGCTGCGGGAGAATGGAATCGAGTGGGATGGGTATTTGAAAATGTATAGAATAGTCAGGTAATATATAAATCTGACGATTGTCATCAATATCATTGCCGGTCTCCATGGCACAGGGGATACCGCGGTCCAATGTTCAGAAAGTCAAGGATGAAGGGAAAAAAAAAAAAAAAAAAGAAATTGAACCTCAAGCTTAGAAGAGATTTTCAATCTTGACTAGCTTGACTCGCCGGCCCGAAAGTATTTCCGAAGATCACGTGAGTTACAAACCCAGCCTAGCGAATGCCACCTATTTTATTTCAGGCGCCACAACAAGTGCAGGTCTTTCTCTCATCGCACTTTTATAACAATATCTCTGAACCCATAATCAACCTCCAGTTTCTAGTTTTCTCCTTCCAGAGAATCCTCCATAGGATGGCTAGGTCATATTGGCGTACTCGAGTGAACCACGGGCATTTTCTTTGGCTTCGCGACCGTTATGCTCACTTCGTGTGTTCATAGTATATGGTCGACTTGGAGTCACCTGCTGCCCTGACATATCTATCCGTTTACAACGGAAACTTTAAAGACATGACTTGATAACTGCAAATTGCTGATAGTTACTATATCGTTTGAATATTGGCCGAAGGTACCTAGATAGTCTCTGGCGTTGGCTCTTTTTGTCGCACTTTGTAATGGTTGTGCGGAGAACGTGTTAGGTGTTTTATAGGATCAAAGCCTGATGAATAGGCTGCGGCTCAATGCCCATGTTGTTAGTGGATCCCTTAGCCGTAATTTCATCTCTACGTCGCTTGGAATAAGGGAAAAGTAAATTAACGTGAAATTGACGCTGAATCGTCTCCATCTCGTCTATATCCATCTTTAAAAGCACATAATGATACATGATAAATAAGACGTGAAAACAAGAGAATATATGATAGGGTATCTTGTGAAAACGAAAAAGAAAAAACATAGGGTAACTAAAATAGCTACCGATGCGGATGCTTCGTACGCCAATGAAAACCAACATGAACATGAAAGTGAAAACATCAATACGGATAAGAGGAGATATAGCCAAAGCCTAGGAAAGATAAAAGTCCGGCGACTAGCCACTGTTTGATTGGTTCAACGCCCGCGGTATAGGGCCCTTATCTGGACGGATAAAAATCAGAGGATGAGCTTTGCAAATTCTTATAATAATAATATTGGAAACGTACTCATCAGTCATATCCGTTTCTGCAAACTCTAGCCATTTCCCAGATATGGACCGTTTCCAGAATCGAACCGTGCCGTCATCACCGGACGAGAGGAGGCAGTCTCCTGTCAGATCAGTTAGAAGTTGGAAGAACACCACATGGCTATCAGAATACGACCATGACTCTAGCAGGACTT
This sequence comes from Blastomyces percursus, assembly GCA_018296065.1. NCBI lineage: Eukaryota > Fungi > Ascomycota > Eurotiomycetes > Onygenales > Ajellomycetaceae > Blastomyces > Blastomyces percursus. The sequence continues at coordinate 7,981 of JAFEJD010001936.1, read as the reverse complement.
TTTACAAATCACAAGAACGGGTTAATACCACTCACCTGCTTGGGAGAATTCCACTTGCCACACGTCCAAATGTTTGCTATTAATGGATGCGACTTCTTTGTATGTGTGGGTAAAAAGTGCGTCTCCACCTTCTTGTCGATTCATCAGCGTAGAAGGTGAGCGGTTGGCAAGAGCCGTACCAATACCTGAAGGAGTAGATGCACGACCAGTAGATGAACGAGAGGAAGCTACTGCCTGAAGACTAGTACCGTTCGCTGTGTTATTTGCCAAATTGGCCAGGGTCGTGTAGACTTCAAATACTTTCACAACGCCGTCTTTCGATCCGCTAGCAATCAGATCGCAACCGCGCACAGAACCGTTAGCCCATGATATATCGCGTACCAAGCCGCCATGCCCTCCAAGCTCTATGGCATGATAAAATCGCCGGTTCGCATCTGTCCGATAGATTTTCACGGTATCCATGGCTGCGACGACGAGGGATAGGCACTTGCTATCCCAGCCGGGCAAAATAATTTGCGTGATATCCATGGGGTCATGGTAGAATTGTACTTTGAAGCTAGTTTCCTCACCGCGGGACGGTTCTGTGCAGACTCTGAACTGGTCGACCTGTTGCCATTCTGCCAAACTATCTGGGCTGACAGGTTCGAGAACCGTGAGAAGTCCATCACGCGTTATCAGGGCGAGATAAGTCTCGAGGGCAATGTTGCGGAAGTCGAGCGAGACGTAAGGAGCGCGAACGGGGGACGTAAGGCGAAATATATTTCGAAAACGGCGTCCGGAATTTGGAGGCTGAGCAACGTCTTCCTGCCAGATCTTGAACCTCATATCCTCCCCTACACTCCCGATATGCTGTCCCGTAAAAGGGCCATTCCATGCTGCCTGTAAACACGGAAAACAAAGAAAAAAAATGCGCAGAAAGTTAGCCAGAGAAGTTTTTTGCTTGCGCGCATATATATGTATACACATCAAATTTCGATCGATGTATGCTAACATTCCCCCCGAAGGAAGGAAACAATAAGTTTTTTCTTGTTTTCCTTTCCTTTTCCATTTCTTTCAGACGAGAAATCAAAAACTTACATCGCGAATCTCCGCATCATGGGCGCGCCATGTATCTATAAGCTCCCAGCCTTCATCCTTTTGATCCCAGACCTTGATCCGATGATCGGAAGACGCAGTCAGGATGCGGTTGCCGTAGAAGTTGAACTTCGTGACTATTACCAGGTCGCGGTGGCCAGCGTCAAAGTCAGTAAAAGCAGTCATATCGCAGATATTCACAGTCGTCGAGGACAATTGCCCCTCTTGTCCTTCCGGATTGCTGCGTCTTTTATAGCTTTAGCTGGTCGCCGGATGCCATCATAAATGACGTTGGATATCACGTGAATTTAAAGCTCAATTTCATAGTTGATTCCACTAGCAAGGCGGTGACAGGCAGCATAATATATCAGCGCATCTCTGCCGAAACAACGCGAAGTTGGTGATAGGTGGCAGAAGGTTATGGTTTGTTTATTTGTTACAACTCAATAATGCGTTTGGGATTCCCTGCAGTCCGGGGCGGTTTGGATTTATTTCATGATTTCGTGGAGTGTATCAGCTGTTTCTTTTTAAGATGAAGGGTACCCTAACCCGCAATGAGACCTGGAGCTTACTTGCACTGGTTGTCGCCTGTCTGGGGGTCATAACCAATACATTCCAGGGTGACGGTAAACCCTTGATCGCCTCTCTTGCTCTCAGTGGCATAGCTTTCGCAGCCACTTTCAGTCTAATACGATGGCTAGGGGAAGTTTTTGTCAGGGCAGGATTGAAAGGGAGGGACATGGCGAAGTTGCGACATAGTGAGATGTATGAATGCACAAAAAGGAGGCGGAGCCCCTAGTGTTAAAGTAGCCAATATCGCTGACAATTACTTATTCTATAGACCGGAAGCGATGGGAGCTGTTTGCGCGGTTGTTTACATACTACTACTGATAGTTTTCATACCATTCCCATTTTACAAAGATATTGTAGCTGCGACTTCAGGGGGTGGGAATCGAGATATAGTGTTAGAGGCGCAACATGTCGAAACGGGACGTTTTCTTCATCGATTCCCTCATAGTAAGGTAGGAGAACAACCTGGATGTCCCCTGGCGCTGTGATTTTTGTTAATGTTTATATGAGTGTGTAGCTTGCCTCGTACCTCTCTGGCCTTTTATCGCTCCAGTCAATCCTCATTCTCGGTATCGGGGACGACATGCTTGATATCCGATGGAGACACAAAGTGCTTATTCCGGCGCTCGCTTCAATCCCAATGCTTATAGTATACTTCGTTGATTTTGGAGTCACGCTTGTGGTTGTTCCAGTTCCGTTGCAGTCATATATAGGCCCATTCATAGACCTGGGTTGGCTATATTATGTGTATATGGCCGCAGTTGCCATATTCTGCCCTAACAGCATCAACATGCTTGCTGGGATCAATGGGATTGAGGTATCTCAGTCGCTAGTCATTGCGATCCTGCTACTGATAAATGACGCATTGTACCTCACACCCTTCACGCCTTATCCACATCCAGCTATGGACTCCCACCTTTTCTCGATATATCTTCTATTGCCATTTATTGCGGTCTCCTTTGCGCTCTGGCTACATAATTGGTATCCGGCCAAAGTCTTCGTAGGCGATACCTACTGTTATTTTGCCGGGATGGTTTTCGCGGTTGTCGCCATCCTTGGCCATTTCAGCAAGACGCTTTTGCTGCTGTTTGTCCCGCAAATATTTAATTTCCTCTACTCTACCCCTCAACTGTTCCACCTTATGCCTTGCCCGAGACACCGACTACCACATTTCAACGCGCGCACGAGATTACTTGAGCCTTCAGTAACAGAATGGCCGCGTCCCCCGATGGTTGTCGTTTCAACCGCTCTCGAGCTGCTCCACCAGCTCCGACTCGTGCGAATACGGAAAAACGACGCTGGAGAAATCATCGAGTCTACCAATCTGACGATCTTAAATCTATGGCTGGTATGGTTCGGTCCGTTGAGAGAAGACAAGCTTGCCACACATATTATGATGGTCCAGGTTGTCTGCGGAGTTGCTGGCTTGCTGATCAGGCACAAGCTTGCGCTATGGGTATTTTCGGAAGACAATCGGTGATTTGTATTAGCCGAAAGGAATTGTATATACATCCATCATAGAGTGCTTTTAGATAGTCGAATAATTATTCTTATATACTGGTAATTGACTCCTGTTCTTGTGTTTTGCAGTTGCCGTCATCGCTGCGGCTCTGCGTTCCGATAAGCGACCGAAGGTCTTGGCATTCTCCGTCTCCGGGCCGATAACCGCTGCAAACCGAGTCATGCAGCGCGGCCAATCATGCTGCTTCCTGATCTGCTTACCGCCGACATCGGCGCCCCCCGTAGCCACTTGAAGGCGGCTTCATCCTTTATATACACAGCTTTCTGTTCTAATATTCTTCCTTCGTCTCCTCCTCTGTTCAAACTGTGATCTTTTGTGCTTTGCCATTAATCAATATTTGTCCTCCTGATCATTCCAAAGGCAAAGACAACGAACAATTGAGCTAGCTAGCTTGCCCGCTACTTTAACCAGGAGGACGGAATCATGCCTGCCGCGGAGAAGAAACCGAAGACCCTCTATGACAAGGTCTTCCAGGACCATGTTGTGAACGAGCAGGAAGATGGAACTATCTTGCTCTATATTGGTATGCCTGGCTCCCGTTTTGCATGAAGAGCCTTGCTACGGACTGTGTGAGTGTTAACCAGTTCAATAGATAGACATCTCGTTCACGAAGTCACGTCGCCCGTAAGTTACTCCCCAGTAGTAAGTTAATTATACCTAATCAGAGTACACATTTCTAACTGTGTCGTTGAATAGCAAGCGTTCGAGGGGCTTAAGAATGCTGGGCGGAGAGTACGGAGACCAGATTGTACTTTGGCCACAGTAGACCATGTACGTTACCATTGCCCCAAGTTCATAAATTTATTTTACGCTTGTCTAACTCTCTCGCTCTAGAATATCCCCACCACATCTCGCAAGACATTTAAAAATGTCGAGAATTTCGTGCAAGAGACGGACTCCAGGCTACAGTGTATGACCCTAGAGGAGAATGTAAAGGATTTCGGGCTTACATACTTCGGCTTGGGGGACAAGAGGCAAGGAATCGTGCACGTCATCGGCCCGGAACAGGGGTTCACACTTCCAGGCACAACCGTTGTCTGCGGTGACTCCCATACATCGACTCATGGCGCTTTTGGCGCCTTGGCATTTGGGATTGGCACCAGCGAAGTCGAACATGTGCTGGCCACGCAGACACTCATCACCAAGCGCAGCAAGAACATGCGTGTTCAAGTTGACGGTGAGCTTCTACCAGGTGTCAGCAGCAAGGATATTATTCTCCACGTGATTGGTGTGATTGGAACCGCTGGTGGTAATGGCTCTGTCATTGAATTTTGCGGTTCCGCTATCAGAGGACTTAGCATGGAGGCGCGTATGTCCATTTGCAACATGAGTATCGAAGCTGGCGCTAGGGCTGGCATGGTTGCGCCAGACGAGACTACATTCGAATACTTGAAGGGAAGGCCCTTGGCGCCAAAATACGATAGCCCTGAGTGGAAGAAGGCTGTGAAGTATTGGTCAAGTCTGAAGTCCGACGAAGGTGCTGTATATGACAAGGAAGTTTTCATCGATACGAAGGATATTATCCCGAGCGTTTCGTGGGGAACCTCTCCGCAGGATGTCGTACCGATCACTGGAGTTGTCCCCGGGCCAGATGACTTTATAGATGAGGATAAGAAGGCAAGCGCCAAGCGCGCTTTGGAATACATGGGACTCACTCCCGGCACGCCAATGCAAGATATTGTCGTTGACAAGGTATTCATCGGATCCTGTACCAACTCCCGCATCGAAGACCTGCGCGCCGCTGCTCACGTGGTTGAGGGTAAGAAAGTAGCTCCCAACATCAAACGGGCGATGATTGTCCCAGGATCGGGCCTGGTCAAGCAACGAGCAGAAGCTGAGGGTATAGACAAGATCTTCACTGCTGCTGGATTTGAATGGAGAGAAGCTGGTTGTTCTATGTGCCTCGGCATGAACCCAGATATCCTCTCCCCACGCGAGCGGTGTGCTAGTACCTCTAACCGAAACTTCGAAGGTCGCCAAGGGGCTTATGGGCGAACACATCTCATGTCCCCGGTAATGGCTGCTGCTGCTGCCATCGTCGGCAAGCTTGCCGACGTCCGAAAAATCGAAACTGCCCATCCACTGACCCAAAAGAGGGCCGTGCCAAAAGTTGATGTCGAAGCTGTCGTTGACGAGATCGATACCGAAGATGACCTGGAACGCATCCTCGACTTCGCTGAAGACAATGAACCGCACACTAATAGCTCTGCACCCCATACGTCAGCTGGTCTGCCAAAGTTCACGACGCTTAAAGGCGTTGCAGCACCACTAGACCGTGCGAATGTGGACACAGACGCCATTATTCCCAAGCAATTCCTCAAAACGATCAAGCGCACCGGTCTAGGAAGCGCCCTTTTCTATTCCTTGAGATTCGCTGAAGACGGCTCCGAGAAACCAGATTTTGTCCTCAACCAAGAACCATACCGCAACGCCAAAATCCTTGTAGCAGGCGTGAACTTTGGCTGCGGTAGCTCCCGAGAACACGCTCCATGGGCTCTCCTCGATTTCGGCATAAAATGCATAATCGCTCCTTCATACGCAGACATATTCTTCAACAACACATTCAAGAATGGCATGTTGCCCATCATCATCACCGATAGTGCGGCATATCAGAATATCTTCGCGAAAGCTCGTGCTGGGAATGAGTTGGAAATCGATCTCCCCAACCAACGTATTAATGACGCCTCAGGAAACAAGCTGGCGGACTTTGACGTTGAGCAATTCAGGAAACATTGTCTTGTCAATGGTCTGGACGACATTGGACTCACAATGCAGATGGAGGAGAAGATTAAACAGTTCGAGGCTGTTCGCTCGTTGGAGACGCCATGGTTGGACGGCACGGGATATCTGAAACGCAGCAATGGGAAGAAGGGACCAGTAATGGTCCCAGCTGCCGCTGTTCCGAAGACGAATAGGGGCGAAGTAAAGGGGGAGCCATTGGAATGGTGAGGAGAATTTGATTTTCAGGAATGGAGTTTTGTAGGACGAGCGCATCGAATGCTGCAAAGGGAGATTTATTCTATCTTTGATCAGATCTATCTGTTTCTTCCTTGCTGGGATACCTTTTTCTTGATTGCCCTCTTTCTCTCAAACACAATTATAGTTCGCCTATCTGTTGTTTAATATTTAATTTTCACTTTCTCGGTTGAATCCATGCTCTGTAGAAGAAGGAAAGCTACGAAAAGGAGGCTTCGATTGAAGCCCTTCACCTGACTAGGTTTTATATAGCTAATGAATGAAAATTTCGATCCCTTTGTGAATGCCTATGCGCATTTTTGTTTTCATCCCAATTCGTGTGCTCACCAATGCTCCTCTCACTCTTTACAAATAGGCAAGTTCTTTTCAAAGCAACAGCTGTTTTATCCACACCGTGTCCCCAATTCCCAATTAGGGCCCCTTAATTTCCCTTGCTCCTACATAGCCTACAACATGGCCTGAGACCCATAGGTTTCAAACGGATGAAAGGCAGGGGGAAATAATTCTATTCCTTAAAGAGACTATTGTTTTCCATACATAACAGGTTTACCTGGCGATGCTGAAGGGGGATACGCTCCACAGTCTTATTCCCCATCCTCTATCGCCTTTGAAAAAGGTAGAGCATTTGTAACGACATTACGAACTTTCGGGGCTTACTCCGAGTCCCATCCTCCCTGGTTCAGGAGATTAACTGTGCTTATTCGAACATGTCGATGTCGCGTGCAAGGCTCTTCCTGGTAGGCAGGGTAGACCAACGAGATTTGGCAACATTACGTGCAGCATTGGCAACGATTGGGGGCGCATGCTGGCATGTCGATATTGGAAAGAATAGAGGGCCGATGATACTAATAGGCCAAGCTGTGTCTGGATTTGGATATCCTTACGCCCTTCCTTTCTATGCTCGGTACCTCGCCTGAAAACATGGCAGGGTTGCTATATTAAACATGGATTGACCGGCGCTTCCCATGGGAATAATTGCTCTGCATCTGTCATTAGCTATTATTACGCACGATGCTTATCTTAGACTTGAATTCTGATCCTTCTAAGATGATGAATTAGTCGAATTCGGGACCGCCGGTTGTAATATCCGCTTGGATCCGACTGAGGGGTTCAAAGATTATCTACCCTCCATCCCTCTCGCCCTGAGCGGAAACACTGCTCGTCACACCGCTTGTTGACCATAGCATTTGCGGATACCAGTGCTTGGGGTTCAACGTCCAACAAAATATCGGATAATAGACTTGGTAGAGTATGTAGTGGACGAGTAATTGAGATATTGCGAAACCCTCTGAATTAAGGGATAACGAAAGGACACTATTGGACCGCTCCTTAACTAACCTGCTATGTTATAATTGTTAGGAAGTGACTTTGGCTGTGTTGAGGGGGACGTCGGAATTTTTGATTGATACTGTGAGAGTTCGGAAGAGAAGTCGGGGCATGGAGGTTAGTTAGGGAACGATTTACTTGACCCCTGAAATCAGGCGCTCATGGCCTAAGGGGACATTGGCATGGATGGGCCTAGCTAGATATTATAAAGAACATGCACGGGAGCAGGATCTTGATAATTTTAGGATAGCTGGTTATCCGAAGGATTGTCGCTTAGTATATGATCCACACAGTAGGTGAAACTGGGCAGGCGAAAAGCCTACCTAGGTAGTCCGGACGAGGGGCTTGCGTATTTGTTTCATGTATATTAGACCTAGTGCAACAAAAATCCCAGCCCTAAAAAGCTGGTTAGATGTCATAGTCTCTGACTGAATACATCTATAAGAGAAGCATAATAATAATATTGAATTAAATTGGGTTTTTGCAAAACGACGAAAACCGGTTTACCCCATC
>JAFEJD010001935.1:0-39337 GCA_018296065.1 Blastomyces percursus | reverse complement strand
GTCTAACCAGATTCGTTACACTAGCGAAGCCCTAATCGCCAGAAATAAGGGAGTTTTCTAAAACTTCCAATGCGTGGAGAAGGTTCATTTTTACCTTTTCCATAGGGGCCTGGGAAAGCATTCACTTACCATATAGTTGGGAGGACTTGGAATCAACGCATAGGAATACGCGACTCAACGACACTACATGGCGTTTGCTATCCCTTATCCCATTAACGTCCTCTGCAATAATGTGGATAGAACGGCGACATCCAACTATATAATTGAATGTAAAAATGGCCGCAGATGTGGATGTAGGTCAAACTGAGATGGTCGGTCTTTAAGGGGATAGATTCTACGGCAACAAGGTACTTCTATACCACAAGATGATCTATCTGTCTATAGTGATTTCTTTACCAAGAATATCTTCGTGGGAAGACTGAATAGGATCTAACGGCGACTTTATATCATGATATTAGAGAACGCTTCTACACATACCAGCAGCGCTAAATCCAAGAAGCTAATATATTATATATACATATAAGTAGATAATATCATTCCAATACAATGTACTTCTCTAGATGCTTAGGTATCGCATCGCGCAGGTTCTTACACTGCAGCCACTTCTCCGAGAATAGGCGGTCGGCATATCTATAGGCACCATCGCATAATACGGTGACCACGGTATGGCCCTCGCCCAGCTTCTCAGCAACCTCTTTCGCCGCAACAACGTTGAGAGCCGAGCTGGCGCCAAGGTAGAGACCCTCCTCATCTAGACACCGGTACACCATCTCGATGCTCTTTTCATCACTGATATTTAACGCTCCATCCACCAGGTCGATGTCCGGTTGTAGATTGTCTGTAACACGGCCCTGGCCAATTCCTTCCGTTATACTGCTGCCCGTCCGTTCAATAAGTTTCCCACCACTTGATATATATTTGTAAAGCACACTTCCTGGTGGATCTGCGAGGAAGCTCTTTACGCGCCCATCGCTGACAGTCTTCAAATACCTGGTGACGCCCGCTAGCGTACCGCCCGTGCCAGTCGCGCAGGTGAAAGCGTCGACTTTGCCTCTAGTTTGGGCCCAAATTTCCGGGCCTGTGGTCTCAATATGTGCGCGGCGATTGGCCGTGTTATCGAACTGGTTTGTCCAGACAGCGTTGTCGAGCGATTCGGCATGTCTTCTGGCTTGGTGATTGTAGTTCCGTGGGTTTTCGAAAGCTACTGCGGGGACGGGGTATACCTCCGCACCGAGGAGCCGTAGGAGATCGATCTTGCCCTGAGACTGTGTGTTGGGCATGTAAATGACGAGTTTGTATCCTTTTGATCGGCAGACGTGGGCCAGCCCGATTCCGGTATTTCCAGCTGTGCCTTCAACAACCGTGCCACCGGGTTTCAGAAGCCCTCGCTCCTCCGCATCCTTGACAACATACAATGCCGCACGATCCTTGACGCTACCTCCCGGGTTTTGGAATTCCGCTTTTCCGAGAACTTCGCAGCCCGTCTCCGCCGAGAGCTTGTTCAACCGGATGAGGGGTGTATTCCCAATTGCTATCGCACGAAGTCAGTAAAGCTCAGTAGGGGGTTCAGACGTACGTTGGAAGCGCTTAATCGGTGCTAACTTACCTCCCGTGAGGCCTTTGACGACTCCTTGGGCTTTTGAAACTTGGATGCCATAGGCGTTTTTTGACTCAATCTGCGCAATGGTCTCCACTGACCTGCAAGTCGTGGTGGCAAAGCGTCTGATACTGCTGCGGAACATGTTGCCTGGCGTGCAAGTATAGATTTGATATCTGTAGAATGAGTAAGAGCAGAGCCCGCAGCGCCGCGATGTTATCCGTGGATAGCACGTATCGATTGATAAGGACTAGTGAATAGTCACGTGCGTCGGAAGTGACCAGGTACAGGGTTTGGCTTTAAGTCCGGGCCGGAGAATACGCGTTATGTGATGCCCCTGACCCTGGAGAGTGGAAATAGAATGAGGTAGACCAATTTTATATCAACAGAATATCTAGGCTACTGGGGCAAAAGAGCTCAATCACATCTTCACCATATTGGTAGAGAAGAGGACGAACTATCCAAGCCAAGCCAAGCCCTCCAACAGAATGTGCGTTGTCTTGTAGATTAGCACCAGCCATTATCAATCTATGCCAAGATCTTCCACGTGGACTTCAGAGCCCTTATCTTAGCGCGATCGGCGTGCATTAGCTTTGTTTATGCCCCCGTTGCCCAAAGCGGTAATTCGACATCAATGTAAACAATGTAAACATCAACATCAATACCGACGAACTACCAACAACTCCGTAAGAGCAGTCGACCTTGATATAGGATGACTACATTGACTTGAGACCAAATATCCCTATTTTTTTGGCGCTGATACATCTGATTCCTATTCCTCCTACAGTATTAGCTACGATCTGTGACTACCAGGCACGCAAGGGTACAGGAAGCCGACGCCGACGGTCGATTGCGCTTCGATATACCCATCATGCCCGCTCGAATTTCTGCCCGGGCCTCTTCAGCGACGTCTACCCGCAAGTCTTCAGCCCCGCCTGCTGAGAAAAGTGCGCCGACTGTATTCATCCCACCAGAACCCGCACTGCCTACGTCGTCTCCGCATCTACGGAAAAGCATAGTCGAGATTTTCTCAGATGCGCAACGTTCAGCAACCGGCCATAGGAAACTTGTTGTGCGGTTAAGGAAGATACAAGAAGGTTGTTGTGGATTGCGACACGAGAAGGTGAAAGGGAAGGGAAGCAGGCAGCAAGAAGAGTCCATAAACGATAGCTTCACTAATGGCGACGGGGTGGCGGAGAAGGAGTTTAATATTGAGGTTTCCAGATGCATGCTGAGGATCCTCGGGGTGAAAAAGACAGAAGGGGCGGCAGATCGGGTCATCAAATTCCTCGGAACTTTCCTAAGGCTAGCTTCCGAGAGAGGTATGTTAGACAACAAATGAATCATTCCATGCTTCCCGCATCCTAACGGATTACGTAGATTTTGAGGTATTCCTTCAGGGAGACCCAGATGAGACTCAGTCTCTACCAGAAACCCCTACTTCCAGGTTGATATTCAGCATTGTGTCAACCATGATTCCACTCCTCGCCGCCAAGGAAAGGATTATCCGATACCGAACAACGCAGATCGTTACTCACATCGTCAATTCCATAGATTCTGTGGATGATGAGCTATATCACCTTATCCGACAAGGTTTAGTTAAGCGCATTAGGGATAAAGAGTCCTCCGTACGAGTCCAGGCCGTGATGGGCCTTGGGCGACTCGCCGGAAATGAAGACGAAGACGACGACTCGAGCAAGAACGATGGGGCAGCAGCGCTCCTTGACAGGTTACTAGATGTCCTTCAAAATGATACTAGCGCTGAAGTGCGACGCACGTTGCTTCTTAACCTTCCATTAACGCCAACAACACTACCCTACCTTCTAGAACGGGCCCGAGACCTGGATGCACCCACACGGAGAGCATTATACTCACGTCTGCTTCCACAATTGGGTGACTTTAGGCACCTCTCCTTATCCATGAGAGAAAAACTACTACGATGGGGCATACGGGATCGCGATGATAATGTCAAGAAGGCGGCTGGTAGACTGTTTTACGAACGTTGGATCGAAGATTGCGGTGGGCGGCCCGAAGCTGAAGAGGACGGACAACAACCCACGGACAAAACTGCCCCACCTGGCATGCCCGCGCTGATGGAACTTCTAGAACGGATAGATGTTGTGAACTCAGGAATCGAGGGTGGAATCGCACATGAGGCCATGAGGAACTTTTGGGAAGGACGCCCTGACTACCGTGAAGCAGTTGACTTCAATGAACAATTCTGGGAATCTCTTACACCGGAAACAGTGTTCATGGCACGAAGCTTCAACCAGTTCTGCAAGGAAGTGGGTGATGGTAAATATGACGATTTAGTGGATAAAAAGATTCCTGAAGTTACGGCACTGGCTTACTACCTCCATAAGTATACGGCTTCTCTTGTAGAGAGGTTAAATGGACCAGCAAGGGATGAGCGTGCGGAAGAAGAAACCGTCGAATGCGAATTCGTTGTTGAACAACTCCTACATATCTGCCTTACTCTTGATTATAGTGACGAAGTTGGCAGAAGAAAGATGTTTGCTCTTCTAAGAGAGACATTGGCAGTCCCTAATCTCCCAGAAGAAGTAACAAAACTTGTCGTCGAGGCTCTGCGAGCGGTTTGTGGTCCCGACGCCGCTGGTGAAAGCGAGTTTTGTGGTGTCGTTCTCGAAGCTGTTGCAGAAGTCCATGACACTATCGTGTCAGAGGATAGCTTTGTCTCCGCGAAATCAGAGCAGAGCGAGGAAAGTAGGAAATCCAAGCGGAATCGATCCGAGACACCTGACGATGAGGACGAGGAAGATGAGGGTGATAGTGAAGAGGTTCCTTTTAACAAGGAAGAGGCCAAAGCCAAGCTTCTTCGCGAGATTATGGTTAACATGAAATGTCTCTATATCGCGCAATGTATGCTTCAAAATGTTGAAGGCAACTTGCAAGACAATATGCACCTAGTCACCATGCTAAACAATCTGGTGGTCCCGGCAGTCAGGAGCCACGAGGCCCCTATTAGAGAGCGTGGACTGGAGTGCTTGGGCCTATGCTGTCTTTTGGATAAGGTAAGTTAATCGAAAAGGAGAATCGATAATATTTATAGTGAGTCACTGCTGACAGCTTTCTAGACGCTGGCTGAGGAGAACATGAGCTTGTTCATACATTGCTACACAAAAGGCCACGAGGCTCTGCAAGAAACAGTGATCCGAATTCTTGCCGATATCCTCATAACGCATACTTCGATCCTTCTACCAGTTCAATCACCAAATGAGAGCAACTCTGTCGTCCCTCCCCCGTTTCAAAAGCCATTGCTCAGAGTGTTCGCCAAGTCATTGAAAAGCAGTTCCCCGCCAGTTGTCCAAACGGCGGCTGTCACAGCATTGGCAAAACTATTGCTTACTGGCACATTATCCCCGTCCGGCCCTAATGTGCCCTCATCGATCAAAGAGCTGAATGAGAACTCCATAGACGCCCTCCTACAAGCTCTTGTTCTCTCATTCTTCCATCCCCGGACGCGCGGTAACCTAGCTCTCAGACAAGCACTGACGTACTTCCTCCCCGTCTACTGCCACTCCCGCGCTGCAAACGCTCAACACATGCGCAAAATTGCTGTGCCGGTAATTCACTCAGTCTTGTCTGCAGCCGATGATTTCTATGCTTTAGAAGCCAATGAAGACAGCGATGGGGAGATCGATGAAAGTGTCGGCGAAAAGGAAGTAAAATCTCTCATGTCAAATGTTGTAGGCATGCTTGCGGAATGGACAGATGAACGGCGAATCGTCGGATTAGGTGGTGAAGCGCAACTTCCTGGGCTTTCTACCACCACCAACATCATCCCATTCCGGCCCAGCGACAGCCTCCATCTAGCCCTAATGCGGGATGTCCTCCAACGCCTCCTCGGAGTGGGCTCAACGAGTGCCTCTACCAAAGAGGAGAAAAAACACCTACTCTCCCTACTAAGTAAATTACACGTTCCATCCCCACCCGCACCCACAGCCGCGGCTTCACGGTCCGGATCACGCGTGCCCGATGGTGTAGATGATCATGAGGGTCTCCGCTCTAGCATGCGCTCCAACAATGTCAACGGTCAAGTCCAGTTCGCTTCCGATGATGATGGGGAGTTACCGCTCCTTGTAAAGGATCTGTTGGACCAGGCGATCTCCTCTGGCGTCGCTAGCGATGCCACTGGCCGGAATGCACTGGTTAAAGCGAAGAACGCGGTATTAAAACTTGTCGCCGCAGCCACTGCGGCCGCGGCATCTAAGACCCATACAAGCCGTGCTGTTTCTGTGAGTAGTGCCATGAGTCACAGTAGCAGCGGCAGGCGGGAGAGTGGAAAGAGTCGAGGAATCAGGGGAATGTCGAGGGAGGTTTCGGTGGCCCGTTCGGTGGCTTCTATGGCGTCTGGGGCGTCTGGGGCGTCCGTGGTTATCAAGAGAGAGCGCGGAGACGATGGTGCGAGCATTTTAAGTGCGGTTCAGAGTGAAGCTGGAACGGAAGCTGGGGAGGGTGATGATACGATCATTGCTCGGGGCGCTGGCGGTGGCGGGAGGAAACGCGAGAGTACTGCTGATACGGGGACGAATGTGTTCACTGATGCTGAGGGGTGAGCAGGGGAGGATATTATGGTGATAAGTAGAGGATTGTGACCTGTTTGTTTTTGTTTGGACTTTTAAGGCGAATATGCCTGTGGGATACGGATTCTTGGCTGGAAGACATCAGGGTACTTACTTTATTTTTTTACTTGGTCTCTTCGCTCTATTTATTTTGTCCTTTTGGTTTTATTAGCATCGCTTTGTTTTCTGCTAGTATTGGTTCCGTCTGGTCTTGATAATTTCTGGTTTGATGCGGTATATATAATGAATGGATACATTTACGGTCCGCCGCCCCGTCATCTCTCCGTAGACAACGTCATCCATCACATTGCCTGAAAATGAAGAACTCAAACACCAAAAACCATTCGCACTCCGACTTCACAAAGGGTATGTATATTAAGAGTGTGGACTGGCTATGAACGAGATTAATTGAGCTACGTAGTTCAGTTCTAGGGAATAGATAATAGATATAGAGCGGAGGAGGGATGAGTTTGAGTTGTGCATTTTAATATAAATATATAGGATTTGATGATAGTTGGGAAGAAAGGGGTTGTTGGGTTTAGGGAAATACGGGGAATAATAAACAATGGCCTAAGCAAATTTCAACAATTTAGTGGGGAAGGAGAGGGGAACCATATGAGAGGATATATAGAGAGATATGAGTTATGGGGCTAAAGGAGGGAAGGGAAGAGTCCCGGGAGAACATGAATCTCGCACACACTCACAGACACAGAGAGAGAGTGTGTGTGTGGAGGGAAGGGGAAAGGATATAGGAAGTCTCAGCAGAAAAATAGTCCGATAAAAACTGTCAATCGATCAGGAAGGTAGGGAGGAAAGGTTTGGCTCTAGAGTGTAGTAAGCATCGTTGTCGCTAATGACCAAGAAAAAGAGAAAATATATAGAAGAAAATAGTTGTGGAGAAAAAAAAAAGAAAGGAAGATTCCACCAAACCACGCACCATCACTCCAAAAGGTTCCCGCCCACCAAATTTTCTATTCCATACTTGAAGAAAGGAAGGAGAATAAAAAAATAAAAATAAAAAAGCAAAGAGCAAAGAACTTATAAAAAAAAAAAGAAAAACCAATCCATGCCATTTGCCATTTGCCAGCCATTTTTGCCATTTTGCCATGCCCAACCAGCCAACAAACCAACTAACCAAGCGACCAACCAACCGGCTAACCAACAAGGCACAAGAAGCCCCCAAAACAAACACATATAAAAAGAAGAAGCTCCATCCCGTTTTTCCCGCTCCAACAAACATACAAAACGACCCCCGGTTGCCTATAGTAATCCAGACAAAAAATGGCCAAAAGAGTCATAATAATAACAATCAAAACAATAGATCTGGTTTCTCCAAAAAAGAAAAGAAGTAAAAGCAAACGAGAAATGAGAAAGCAAACGAGAAAGGAAAGCATACCCCGAACAAAGCTCATAAGAAGAAAACCGGGAGGTTAATATTTCAAAAAGAAAAATGGATGCGGGTAGGTTTGCTGAAAGTCAAGTTGTTGATGGTGATTTTTCCTCTCTGGTTCATCC
Source organism: Blastomyces percursus (assembly GCA_018296065.1). Lineage (NCBI taxonomy): Eukaryota > Fungi > Ascomycota > Eurotiomycetes > Onygenales > Ajellomycetaceae > Blastomyces > Blastomyces percursus. The sequence goes on along the minus strand of JAFEJD010001935.1, from coordinate 31,642 downwards.
CGTCCCTTTTTTCCTTTCCCATCTCTTTTTGGTAGCGATTCCCCTTTTCCCGTATACCCCTGTGTGCCTTATCCGCCGCCCATCCCAATGCTTTTGTGTTCTCCCATATAAAACCCCATATTTTGGTAGATTTTCTCCGATGCTTTTGCTGACCTTTTTCCACCGTTATCCCCTAGTTTTTGTTAAAAAGATGGGTTGTGCCAAGACAAGACACCTTTCGCTTCTTTCCCCTGCCGATGGTGAAAAAGCACCCCCTGTCCCGTCGGCTAACAATATTCGGTATATTTCGAAGGAGAAGAAAAATTCTCATACTATACGATCCTGTCCGATGACCCAAAAAGAACAAATAATTTTTGTTTCCCCCGCTCGCTATGCTGACGACAATGAACGACGTGGAAACGAAGGTGATGTTTTCATGAAAAACAGCATCTATGCACGTCCCGATCATGACATGCCATGCTGAAAAATCTTCGTTCGCCCATCAATGCTGACCCGTGCGACCCTCAAAGCTTCCCATTATCCGCCGTTCCACGATCGAGAAGGTGAAAGGAAAAGAAACAAATGAAAATGGTGAATGAATATAAAGAAAACAATATAAAAACAGAAAGGGGAGAAGAGGATATAGGAATAGTACGACGGGATCAACCACACACAGAAGTAGAAATAATAAAATAACACAGTGTAGCAAAGTGTAGTAAAGACAAACAAGAGAATGAAGAAACAACAAAGTCCCCGATCGAAAATTGCCCAATGAAAATTCCCGGGTATACAGAAGCGGGATATATGCAGACCAGGATTGGTTATTGTATGTTCCATGCAGATGTAGCAACAACTTGCTGCCTTCCGAAAAAGAACATCTGTTTCCGCCCAATGCACCAAATATCGCAGGACAGACATCTCTAGATATAGAGCAGAAGCCATGCACCAATGGATGTAACTTGCGCAAATAAAATAAAATAAAGGGCGATGCAGAGGTTTACAAGATCCAAAATTAACCAAAAGTCTCGAGATGGTATTTCCCGGGGATAGGCTCTTGGGAGGCCAAAAGGTCAATGGCACAAGATTTATGCTGGAGATTTGTTATTGGCCGCACCATTCCTGCGGGAATCTTCCACGGCCAAGGCGCCAAGTCCGGAAGTCAAGAAAGCGAAGGGATCAGCGGAAGCGTCGTTGCCATAGAAGTTGCCGTTGGAGACGCCAACGGGCTGAGGGACATGGTCTGCACCAGTGAAGGCAGCCTGGGTGGCCGGATTACCGAACGAGGCCGCGGAATGGGATGCATTGGCTGATCCGTAGGGGGCATTCATTTGATTCATTTGGCTCATTTGGCCCATTGGTGGGTAGGGGCCGGAGACGGCTCCCAGACCAGAGGGAAGTGCGTAGGTGCTAGGAGGGCCTCCAAACTGCTGTCCAAAAGCACCGAAGCCACCTGCACTAGAAGTGAATGGGCCTGGGCCCGGGGTGCTGGCAATGGATGCTAGACCCATTCCGAACCCAGATGGAGGATCCATTGGCGAAGGGAAAGCAGAGTCGGCAACCACAGCAGCACCAGAGCGAGGGCCGCCGCAGCGAAGGCAGTTGATGTTCTTGGCGAAATTGTGGTAGCCACAGCCCTCAGCGCCGCACTTCCAGTCACCAGCTCGGAATGGAACTACACCACCATTCCCACCCATGCCTCGCGAGTGTCCATGACCTCCATGGTGTCCCATATGGTGTGGCGGAGGCATCATTGATGGGGGGCCATAGCCATAGCCTCCATAACCCATTGGGTCTGGCGCAGCGCCGACAGCCGGGAAAGAGCAGCGGAAGCAGGCCGTACGGCGCTGGAAGTTGGAAAATCCGCAGGACGGGCAAGTCCAATCACCCGGGCGAGGACGATTCTTACTAGGAGGGAACGGAGTAAGGATTTCAGCAGCGTGATCGAGAACGCGGCTAGAGGAAGGAGATACTTCGATGGCCTTGTCGTTCAGGGCACGCCCATTCATGCAGAGACTCTCCGCAGCCTAAGTACGAGCATAATTGGTTAAAACCTGTATAAAGTATATATACATATATATAGAAAATAGTGTAGGTACATACTTCTTCGTGAGATGAGAAAACAGCAAATCCAGTGCCAGTAGGTTTGTGCTGGTCAGGGGTTCTCAGAGTCCAGAAGGCAATTGGACGACCTCCGAACTGGGTATACCAACTCTCCAGCTCGGACTGGGTGGTGTCGTGCGGTAGGCCGCTCATGTGGAGAACTTTACTGCGTTCAGCCAAGAAAGCGCGAACGTCAGCTCGAGCGTCCATTGGGCGAGTGAGAATCTCCGGGTGTTCGTGGGCCGGTTGTGATTTTCTGATCAATCCATGGAGGACGCGGGCCAGAGTGATTGCTTCCTCCATAGCACGCCTTGGAGATGCAGGGGCCAGGGCCTGCAGATGGAAGGGGAGATTGTGTTTGATGGGAGCGGATGACTGCATGGGCTCGACCTCGAGAGCTGCACATATGTTTGCTAGGTCACTGGGGCCGAATGGGAGGGATTCGGGGTGGTGTTGCTGCCATCGCTGGTATTCCGTCCGCAGATCGAAGGTACGCGAGTGCTGGAGGTATGGGGGGAGGACAACCGCCTTGTCCCGGGCTTCGCGAGGGAGTTGGACACGCATGTCCCAAGAATCCAATGTTACGAAGGAGAACTCGAGGTTCTTGGAGAGGAGATGCTCCTGGGCGAAGGCATCAAACTGGTTGATGGCGTCCCGGAATGTTCCTGCTGAGCGGACATGTTCCCAGGTGAGGGTAGTCAAGCTCGCTAAGCGCAGCCGTCAGCCAGTTGTCCACAGCAATACAGATCGAAGGGTCTCCAATATCCGGGTCGAGATAAACAGGCCACACTTACTGCAGAGGGGGGTAATTGGGGTATTAACCGGTTTAACTAGGACGCTCTCGCGGTGCAACTAATTTTAAAAGGGGGGAAAGTTAGCTGACAACTATATTAAGATACAAACCACAATCTTCGCCCGCATACAAAAAATAAAATAAAATAAAATAAAATAAAATAAAATAAAATAAAATAAATAAAGAGGGCTGCCAGCAGCCAATATAGTGCACAGAAAACTTAGAAACGAATAAAAACAACCAGCACAGATTCTTGCTTTTATTTTCTTCCCCCTGTACTCCATAACGCAGCAGGACTCACCTCCTTGCAGTTTTCAGAGTCCAGCAATATCCAGCCCAATTCGATGACCTCTGCGGAGTCCTTGGTGACATACACGCCATGTTCATCGCAGGTGGTAGCAACGTGGATAACGACATAGCGGTCCAGTTTCGGGGAGGGCGCGTGAATAGCAGCCATCTCTGCTAGTCGACTTGACGGATTGACTGGGGACGATTGGTGGAGTGGTGGTGGCGGCCGTGGTGTGGAATTGGGGGAGATTTCTGGCTGGGAGCAGAACGGACGGAGGCAGGAGAGGAGAGGAGAGGAGAGGAGACAAGGCGAGAGTAAATTGCTCTTGGCAGGGAGGGAGCCAGGAGAGGGATGAATGTCAGTCCACACCACACATGCACGCACTCGACACAGAGACACAGACCGGGAGGGGGAGAGAAAAGGGCGAGAAGGGAGAGACGAGGACGAGCAGAGAACAGACACAGGACGAGGTGGTGGAGATGTTCGAGTGTAGGTGGAAAGTTAGACGTTGTGCTGGAGCCAAGTCTGTTGGCCACGCTTTATTTTGGGGGGGTTTTTGATTTTTTTGATTTTATTTCGTATTTTTATTTCTCGACTCTTATACTTCTAAAGCAGAATATTTTACATCAGCCAATGTATTTACTACTCACAGTATTCTCCTCTATGCCAGCTACAATCAGATAGAATAATTGATATTTCTCTCCTATTCCGGAGCAGGTTTTTTTTTTTTTTTTTAAGTTGGAAGCTCCCACATAAAACCACGTTGGCTGTCCATGGTCCTGCTACTGTGCTACTTGTCCCCAAGCTTAATTATCATTAACAATTCACAGGAAAAAGGCTATCTGCCGCAGGAACCGGGTGGTGCTTCTTACGCCTAACTTAACGAGGCACAGCACATGTACTGTACCTGTACCTGTACCTGTACATGTACATGTACATGCGCGTCGTTAGTTAGCTATGCAGCAGTCACTCGCGTGGGGGGGGTCCCTCCTTACGATTCGCGCCGTGCATCGACGAGCTCAGATGAGATGAGAACGTGCGAAAAATGAAAGCAAACGAAAAAGAACAAGGGAGCAAGGGGTGCAAAGGGAAGGGAAAAGGCTGCGTTCAGGCCTTTTTCCCCGAGAAGTCGCCTAGCTGGATGCTAACAGTGCTTGCTAACCGATGAGATTGCCCTCGATCTGAGTTCGACCGACCGTCGACTGTTGCCATGCTTTGAGAGAGGGGGAAACGACGGATAAACCAGACGGCATGTGTCGTCTGTCATCCATGTATGAATCGATTCTTCTGTCAGTAGACGCACAAGAGGGGAAAGGAAACGATGGATATAAAATGCCAGCCCATGCCTGAAGAATTCCTCAACATTTCAAAAAAACACATACCAATCTACACCCAACCACATGCTTCCGCCCATACCCGTCCCGTCCACTTTCGCATCCATGAACGGCCCTGATTCCGCTAGTCTCTCTGCTCTTTGCTGCGTACCGGGGGGAGAAACACACCAGGATGAACGAGGTGCTACCACGCCCTTCTAACCATCCTCATCCCTGCGGCCCTTCGCTTGTTGCCATGCACCAATTTCCGGGCGCTTCCATCACTTCCAGGGTACGTTATTCTATCAAAGCCCGCAGGTCATGATAAAGGAACGCATGATTTTTGAGTATTTCCCTTGAGAATGAAAATCGAAGGGGGGAAAATATGCAAAATAAAACTCCTTCTCTCAACAATGAAGTACTTCACCTGTATTTACAGCCTACATGTGCATGCAATCTGACATGAAAAAAGCCGTTGTCTCCGGGAAGTATTTCCATATTCCTTTTTCCTTCAAACTTTCCCACCCTGGCACAACACCAACCATACTTGGATGAAGGATCCTTCTCGAAAACTAGAAAAAGGAAGAAGGGAAAAAAAAAAAAAAAAAAAAGCCCAGTTTCATGATGATGGTTTTGTTCCCCACACTCAACACCGCCCCTCCCCTCGTCTTCTCCGTTTTCGCCCCCGCTTTCCCCAAGATTTCCCATCAACTCTGACATGTATATACAAATACAACCAGAAGGGGAGCTGAACAAAAGGGAAATAGATGCAGAGTCAAAGGTCTATATATATACAACATTCTCCATCCCCATCGATATCAAGTCGCGGAGTTAAGACCAGACAATCACCAATTGGGAACGTGGAAAAATCCTGGGGGCGAGCGCACTGCGCAGAAAATCGAAGATCGGTGGCGCCCGACGGGAGGCGAAAAGATACATACATAGTTACCTGGATATTTATTCCCTTTATTTACTTAGATCTCTAAGTTAATAACAACCGTTTTATATATGATGGAAGTCCATTATTTCCCGCCATCTCCCGTGTAGAATTTCTGGTCAGTTTCGGTTTACGGGGAGGGCAAGATATGACCTGGAGAATCTGGAGAGTATTCGCAACCTACCTAGGCTTTCCTTGCTCCGCTGCTATTAAAAGTTACTGTTATACAAGTGTTAACGCGGTGCTGAGCTGTATCATCCCATTCACATTTAAAATGTAACCAAAATCAGAGCGCAATGAAAAGTAAAATAAATGTCCGTACGTACAGTACAGGATGAAAATAAACAAACGTGTATATATATATATGTATAATTCGTATCATTCACTTCCCAGAGGAAGATATATTTCTCACTATCATCTACTCCCTCTCTCTCTCTTTTCTTTTGCGACACATCCTGAGCGATACCAAGAAACCAAATATGAGATGAAGTGAGGAATAAACATGCGAAAAGGGGGAATATGTAGAACGGCAAAAGGCATAGGGAGAGAAAAAAAAAAAAAAAAAAAAAAAGGAAAAGAGAAAAGAGAAAAAAAAAAAAAAAAAAAAGAAAAAAGAAGAGAGAGAAAAAGCGGGAAAAAAAAAAAAAGAGAGGTATGAAAGCTTTAGCATTAGGATTGTAGAAAGAACGACGATGTTCAAGTAGGGAAATCGGACGATAGGCGTAATAGTGACATAGTTCGAGTAATCCACTCTATCTCTTATCCTGCAAGGGCTTTTTATAAGACTTGACTTGAATTGTTAAGTATAGTATTCGCATGTCTATGGATAGGTATAGCAAAATCTAAATGCCGTAAAATGTAATATACATTCATCCCTCGTGTCTCAGGATAATTTAATTCTTTTGCCTATTTTCAACGATCATAGAGGATCTGGTCCAGCCTGTATCTTTCCAGCTTGCCTCATTTGAAGCATGTTCGAGGTAAATTGGTAACTGCCCAAGAACACAGCCCCTCCTATCCCAATCCACGCAACTCTCGGTCCAACACCCCTCCAGAACGCGCCAAATCCTTCCTCCTCCATGATCCCGCGCACAACATCCCGCACCCGTATATGATCGCTGCCGCCTCTCCTTGCAAGCATGACTCTAGTTTTGACAACATCAAGCGGAGTCGTCAGCCCGGCAGCAACAGCTCCCGCAATGCTACCAAATAACGCACTCGGTCCCGCACCCACCCCAGTTGATCCGGAACCGACGACGGTGTGGGGATCTGTTCCCGAAGCTCGGGACGCATATGCATCTTTCATCGTTTCCCACATCGTAAACTGCAGGGCGGTGAACGGGATCTCGCGCGCGATCGTGATGGCCGTGCCGCGGTATAGCTCCTTTATAACGAGGCCTAGCCCTCGCCTCCGCGTGTCATTGGCACTCCCGGACCCCGCGTGCCGTAATGAGAGGATATCCTTTAGCGCACGTAGGGTGGATCCACCAAACAACCCAGCCTGGGCGCGTTGCTTTATTACCTCCGTAGGAACTCGGACAGCGCAGGCGGATATTTCGCCAAGGGATGATGCGAGGGAGTGTGTGAGGATTGCATGCTGCCATGAGACGGGGGTGGATGATTGGGGTGGGAGAAGATAGCGGTTTACGCCATCGTAGACAATGAAAAAGCTCGCGGCGGAAGGGGCGGAGCCGAGGATGACTGAAGGGAGGCCAGCGTAGATTCCGCGCACGGTTTGGCGGAGAGACGGGACAGCGTGTTTGGTGGACGATCCGGTGTGTTTCCGTGCCTGCTGGAGGCGGGTCTTTATGGTATCGAGAGGGTAGAGAGAGAGGTCGACTGTAAGACCAGCCACTGCCCCGGACTAGTAGGCAGAGCGTAGAGAATGTAAGTCAAAAGAAAATTGGGCGCGTGGGCTAGTATGGGGTATTGTATGATTATTAAGAAATGGTTTGCATACTATGAGCGACCTCGTCCAGAGGGACGGATCGGCTGCGGAAGTCCGCCCCGGTTCAGGAGGCTCAATCGCGGCCATGGCGCTTGCGGGTAGTCGAATTGATGTAATAGAACAGTTTTCACGTCATCATCGCCGTCACCAATGACATGCGTAACACATTAGTGTTCTTATTACTATTATACTGAGTTAGCTGATGTTTGGTTGGGACTTCAGGAGTAATCTATGTTAGGTTCGCTGTTGGTGTTGTCATCGGCAGAAAAAAGAAAGTGGCTTTGGAATCTCGGCTTGCCGAGTCGCCAGACGGTGGCTGATCATTCCCGATTGCCGAACCTCTTTTCAGTCAAACAACACCTTTCATAAAAATCTTGAAGGACCGGCCATAGTCCATGTAAGAGCGAAACTAAGATAAATTGAAATACTTAGTTATGATATCTTCGTTTTTCCTTCATGAGGAAAAACCGGGTGATCTCGAGAAGCAACAATACAAAGTCAAAAGATTTAGTGGGACCTTATGTAGTTGGGTTTTGGGGAAACTTTCTTAAAATAAATAATCAACAAGTTAACTATGTAGTTAATAATAGTTAATAGTCATTTCAGAATTGCGTTAGAATTAAGAAAAATCAATGTTATCACGTGATATTGACGTCCCGTCGCATCGCGAGCGCATGGATGTCAAAAAGTCTTGATAACGGAGCAACAACGGCAAGCTCCGCCAGTTTGACTACTTCTTAGATGGCTCTGAGAGCATTACGGCCGGAAAGCAGCGGCCCAATTTCCTCCAAAGAATTTTCTGAGGCTGTAACAAATCTATGGGGAATATGGCGAGGCGCAAGTGTGCCATCAAGAATAGGTTCGCATGAAAATCTCAGGCTCAATCCTTCGTATAAATTTTTTGCTAATTCCGTGGATTTTAGGACTTGCTGTCAGTGGAGGTGCTGACTCGATGGCTTTGGCTTTCCTCTGCAAACAATTGATATCAGAACGCTTGATCCCTGACCTAAAGGTGAAACCCTTTATTGTCGACCATTTGGCTAGAGAGGGCAGCACGGAAGAGGCACATAAAGTGGCGGATTGGCTTAAAGACCTCGGTAGGATTTTGCAATGATATATTTCATTCAATCCTTGTAATTGGAATTTACTATTTGAATGCAGGTGCTAATTGTCCGTTCCATTTTTTGCTTTGCGCTTTAGGTTTTGATCCTTCCATTCTTACGCTTAGTTGGCCCGGCGGAGCTCACCCGTCCAGCTTCACCGATTTTGAAACTGTCGCCCGGAAACTCCGCTATCAAATTCTTGGAAAAGCTTGCAGGGACTACAATTCACGAGCTCTGTTTTTGGGACACCACCTGGACGATAACGTTGAAACGGTTCTCAGTCGAATAGCCCGAGGACAACGCCAGGCAACCGGCCTCAAGGGTGTAACCAGCGTAGGCCATATACCAGAATGCCATGGTATTTATGGAGTAGCAGAAAGTGGCTCTTCTGTCCGGTTAGTGAATGTTCAAAGGAGGGTAAAATCTGCTGGAGCCAGGGATCGCGATCGAAGTTCGAAACGATTACAGCTGGATCGCTCCGCGTCGGGTCCGCCCCATCACTTCCGCGAAGATTTTATACTCCCTATTGCAGAGGGGGGTATTTACCTATTCCGCCCGCTTAATTCCTTCTCAAAATCACGCCTGACTTCCACTTGCCTTCAAAACAACATACAATTCGTAAACGATCGAACAAATTTTGATCCTACCCTTACTTCTCGAAACACAGTGCGACATCTTCTCTTCAGCGGCGTGCTTCCTCGCGCACTACGAGCTCCATCAATATTACAACTTATTGAAAACTGTCAAAGGATTTCAAATGAGCTCATCGAGGAGACGAACGCATTCTTAGAAAAAATTCGAGTTCTCAAACTTGATCTTCGAACTGGCAGTCTTGTGATTGACTTCCCGGGTCCTCGAGTGATGGAGGATTTTGGAATGTCTCAGGGCGTGTCAATTCAGAGTTCCTCACCCAAACTTCAGAGGACCCTAGCCATGGTTTTGCGCCGCCTTGTTGACATTGTTTCACCTGCTCCAAAAAGCGATATACCGCTAGAGAAATTCACAATGGCGTTACAGACAGTTTTCCCTACTCTGAAGTCAGCGTCTGGCGAAACGTCAGCTTCCTCAATACAGGATATATTTACGGTCGGCGGTGTGAAATTCGAACCCGTCACACCGTCGAGTCAATGGGCTGGGGCCAAAGTCGTCCCTCTCAAATCGTTCGTCCCAAGGAAGCAAAACAATGGTTATGGTTCAAATACCTGGCTCCTGAGCCGCCCGCCGTACTCAAGGCGTGTCTCAAGGCCCATTTCCACTTTTGACCTTCAACTTTTCAATTTATCAACCGCTAAATATTATACGGACACCTCCCGCTGGTCGCCCTGGCAGCTTTGGGATAACCGACACTGGATACGAGTGCGGGCCGAGCCAGCGAATTTAAAAGATCCTGCGGAAAAGGACTCATTTGAATATAATGGCATGAACATCCCCGTTGTCGTTCGTCCAATGGATGGTCCAGACTTATCAGATGTCAGACGCCGACTTGTAAAATATACGTGGTTTCTTTCCGAAAATGAGTCCGATGCCATGAAATCAGATGTTCCGTCTTTCCCAACCCTAAAATCGAGGCCGCAATTGGATGATCTTCTCCAGAACCATGCACCGGATGACCTGAGATATACTATTCCCGTCATTGCAGAAGCAACCGGGCGGAAGCGGGTTCTCGCGTTTCCATCGTTCGGATACAGGATGCCAGTGATTTTCACTCGAAGGATGGGTCATAATAATGACAGAAGAGACCACTGGACATTGAATTGGCAGATAAATTATAAACACATCGATCTCGATTTATTAAACCTGGTATCTCGGGATTTGGACAAGGAAATTTCTCAAGGAGCTCCTTTCAAAAAAACTTGAGTCGAAGGTTTTTGTTTTGTTTTCTTAAACATTTAGGGCCAGGGGCGCGATTTTGAGTAACTTTGGGGAGTTTTCGTCTTTGCTCTTGTAATTATAGAAATGTATCAATAGCACAAAAGGAAGAGTTGCAGACACCAATCGAGCAGGGTTCACTAAAAGCAGCCTTGCGTATGGCACGGCGACAAGAATACGAGCGCTCACTAACCTCAAAGAAGCTTCGATTGAAACGTCCAGGATATTGTCTCATTCCACCGCCAAATTCCACCAGCAGAACCGGAAACAAATCATCAGCCCTTTGTATCAACAACTCTTCCCATAACCTTAGCTACCTGTACGGGACCAACAAAAAATGTCACGAGCAACCACTTCTTCATCCAGGTAGATGTCCTTGAGATACTTCTGACACAATGAAGAACCGCGAGCTAACATAATAATGTCCGCCAATTCCATGAACAACATTCTTGTTCCGCGGGATGGGGGTAGAATCTGGACCCTTGTCCCTGTCGACGCATCGCATCACAAGTTAATGACGAAGCCAGTGATACCAATGATAGCGATAGCAGCAGCATGGTCGTGGTGTCTCGAGGTATAATATACTCGCCTAGCTGAAGAAGATCATGCTGAAATGAACTGCAGTTTCTAGCCCACTGCCAATTCAGTCCCAGGAGCTCAGATCTATGTCTCCACCTCCAATTCAAGTTCTGTGGCCGTCTACACTTCCCTGGTTTCAGTTCCAAAACGCATATTTCACTGGTGCGCCTGTCTCTACAGCCTCTATTCTCTCATAATTTTCAGTTGATCACCTAAAGATTAGATTCGACCAAAAGGAAACTAATCAACGAATAGACCTTTGGAAACTTATCAAAGGCGGAAAATCATCCCCGCGCTGTGGCGTTCGGCTCAACGAAATTTGACTTAAGCACCAACAACATTGCCAGCATCAATCACGCGGCAACAGAAATTGCCAAGTCGATACCAGAGACTTTCACAGGAGAGCATTCTGCGAGAATGAAGGCGTTAGCAAACGGGAGTCTGCTTGACGCTAAATTAGAAGTCTTCCGCCTCCTGTCTTATCAAGCATCGAACAACCTGATAGAGGACATCGAGGATAAGGATGGGATGGAGGAAGAGTGCAGATTTTCGAGAATTATCGACAAGTTTAGAAATTTTAATCTTCCTCGGAGAATGTGGGTCAAAACATTCTCCGTCGGACAAGACCACACTAGTACCGCGTTTGCTGAAGCTCTTTTCGAAGCTGCAATCAACACAGGCTCCTTGGACATAGTACAAGTTCAATATGATGCTGATTCAAGAGTCCGTAGCATCAAGATGGCTACTCCCCTGCTCAAGGCAGGGGCCAATGTGGATGGAGTTACTGGGGAAAAACAAGTGCCCGCTCTTCATATAACAGCCCACCTGGCTCGCTCGAGATGGCCAAGCTGCTCGTGGGTAGCGGAGCAGATGTTCGTCGCTGGGTTCGTGCTGAGTTCTCTAGTGATATCGTCTCCGGTTTCACACCCCCTCACATTCGCTGCTAGTCGCCCGAAATACGTAGATAGGGCGTTTGATAATCCAGTGGCTGACTCTTCGGACACAGAAGAAGGGCCAGAGACCAAAGAGTCTGAAACCAGCCGTATCATACGATATCTTCTGTCCCTCCACTAAGCGAGCCAAGATCACGAGATTCTCCAAGACGCGCTGACAGTGGCTGCACACCACGGCAAAATTGGCATAGATGAGTTTCTTCTCGCTGCAGGTGGCAATATTGACGGAGACAACCGTTTGGGATCCACAGCGCTCGAAACTGCCATGCTGTAAAACTAGGAAACACTGCAGACTGCTTCGAAGACCATTAGACTTGGTGCTAACCCGAATCATCTGAAAAAATTGGACCCATTACACATAGCAGCTGCGAAATGTGACGCGCGCGCTTTGTACAGCTCCTATAAAATCGACGTCGATACTAGCATTACACTTGTTCCAGAAAGAGATTCTCCGATGTTAAGCCCCCATTTCAACAACAGAAGGCTAGCCAACCTAGAAGCAACCATTACTCTCCTTCACACTCCGCTTCAATTTGCCCTACACAGAGTCCATAATCCCATATATAAAGCCGCTATGATCTTATTGCAGGCAGGGGCTAAGCTTATGGGTGGAGAACTTGTGCAAGCAGTGGATTTTGATAGTATAGCTTTAGTACAGGCACTATTAGACCGGGGCGTCGACATAAACGAACAGAGCTGGGACGGCAGGACAGCTCTCCAGGTTTGTCTTGGGGCTGGACATGACAGTTTGCCTGGTTTCTTGCTCCGCAATGGCTCCAAGTTATATGGGGGCGAACTCTTTTCAGCTCTCAAGGCTGGGCGACAGGAACTTGTCGACCTCCTCCTGGCCCACTACGCTACTCCCCATAACACAGGCCCGAACGGGGAATCAATTCTGGAAGGGGCTTGTTTATCCCAAGATTTGAACCAGATATTTTGGGCAATTCGTCACGGCCCACGGTCGTACTACTCAGGAGCACTTTGTGCCGCTGTCTGTTCTTTCAAGAAAGGGAAAGATATCGCCCCTATCAAAAGCCTCCTTAGTGAAAGGAAATTCGGAAAGGTAGACAAGCTGTTGGAAGCCACTGCAATAGGTTATGCTGCTTCCTTGGCAATCTGGCCAGTTTTGAAATGTCTTCTTAATCTTGGGGATTTAGGTGAATGCATTGTTCCATTAAGTGGGTATTACGGATATCGGACTTGATTCTCCATTATCACTACAGACTAAGTGAGGGATACAAAAAGCAGTTCTGGCACAGCGATTCCATGATCCGCTGTTCTGTCTTGGTCCTCGCTATCCTGGGAAGAAGCTGGGAAACAGTGCAATCGCTCCTCAGCGTGGGTTACATTTCCTGACGCCCTCTCATTGCTCGTTGCAATCAAAAGGTGTACATCAGCAGAAATCGATAAACTCATTTCCCACGGGGCTAATGTCAACGCGCGCCCCCTCCACAGTATTGATACACCTCTCCAACTAGCTTGCCGCCTCAAGCACATTTAATTAGTGGAACTACTCCTCGCTCATGAAGCAGATGTTAATGCCCCAGCAGCCGTGAACGTACCAACAATCGACCATTGGAGTGAAGTGCCGAATGAGCTCCCACGCGCTCAGCGCTGCAGGCCGCCGTCGAACACGGCCATCTAGGGCTTATTGACATGCTTCTCACGGCTGGGGCAGATGTGAATGACCAATCGTCCCCAGATGCGGGCGCCACTGCGCTGCAGCTTGCAGCCGCAAAGGGATACCTTGGTATCGCGAAACAGCTTCTAGAGCTCGGGGCAGTAATCAATGCCTCTAGAGCAGATATTAAAAGTCGAACAACTCTAGAAGCTGCAGCGGAGCAAGGACGGCTAGACATGGTGCAGCTTTTTCTGGAGGATGGGGCAGAGACGGAGGGAGGTGGTATCTGGCAGTAACATAGGGCTATTGGATTTGCAAGACGGCATGGCCATCAGACTATTGCCCGATTACTTGAAGAGTGGAGGGAGTGGATATTCAAAGACTATGACTGCGACGAAATAGAAGATGAGGTTTTTAGATGACGAGTTTCAGGAGGATGATTATAGCGAGTATTGGGAAGACGAGGATATTGACGATTATCATTAAATACCTCAGCTATTATTTCTCATCAATTACTACGCCCTAAATTCTCGCCGTTATTGTATCTTGCCCCTTCCTTCATTCTAAGAAAAGATGCATGGGATCTAGTAAAGTCAAATCAACCCGAGCGACTTCATAAAGCATAAGACCATATGAAGCTTCCTAAAGGGTATTGGGAGGTTAGCGGTTATCTTTGCGATACATACCCTTAAAAAAAAAAAAAAAAGGCCCTCTGACGCGGCAAAATGTTTCTATAACGTTCGCGTAGGGCGAAGTATCGCGACTTGCAACACTTCCACGGTTGCAACGGTCGGTAGAATTCCAAAACCAACATCATACGTCATTTACGGTTTAGAGTTTGTGGTAACTCATGTAACTAGATATAAGCTTCAGCTTTCGAATGGTTCCAGCGTAATCGTTACTATAATCATAACCGTTCCCCGTCCCGTCCAGCTAGAAAGTCCGAAATTCAAAAATTCCAAACCAAACCAAAATGTACTTGACTTCATTCCACCAAATACAGCTGTAAACTCCTACACATTATTCAAATGGGGAAAACTATAGAAGGCGAACACCATAAACCGATTGTTTTTAAATCAAGAAGCCAACCAATCCCTCAACTCTTAAGAAAAAACCAACCAAAGAATCAAACCCAAGTCCCAAACTATCAGAAAACGTAGCAAGGCTGCCGCAGCGGCCCAGGTGTGGAACCTATGGAAAGAAAAAATAACACTTCGAATGCAAAAAGGAGCCCATATTCGCCCTGCGTATTTGATCATTTCCATGCCTCATATCCTATCCACCCAGTACCATACCTCGCAATAACCATACCCGTCCAAGGACTCCGTCAGTCATCCCATTCCATCCCATATGCCGTGCCATAAGTTATCCGTGCCATTATCATGTAACGCCCCTCATTCCTCTCCCTTTAATACATCCCCATTCACAGAGTCAAGCTGCTGCGCTTTCAACCCTCCGATCTCCCTTTTCAATCTCAAATTCTCTTTTTTCACCCTTGCCACTTCACCCAGTGCATCCTTCAATTGCGATTTGAGCGCCTCCTCGCCAGCCCCTAGTCGTACTTCCTTAGTTACTTTACCGAGCTCAACATTGAATCGTTCATAAAGTGCGTTGTTTTCCGCGCTGGCTTCTCGATAGAGCTCATCGAGTTTCTTAGCTCTCCTCTCGCTCACAAGGAGCGAGTCTTCAATATCCTTCTCGAGGATAGTTGTTCTTGATGACAATTCCGATAACAATGTATTAACCTTTGATTCAAGTGAGTGCGCACGATTGTGGAGCGTCGCGGTAGAACCTAAAGTCGACGGGGGGGACGCTAGCGCTTTCGGAGTTCCCGGTCGTCGCCTTACAGGAGAAAGTCTAGGGTTCGATATTTCATCTGCAAGAGAAGAAATTTCAGTTTTTATCGCAGACTCTGCATTTGCAATCGCCTTTTTCTCATTTTGAAGGCGTTCCCGTAACTATACATTTGTGGAATGTTATTAGCGCATAGCTTCATGAAACTCATGAATTGATTTGAGAATCCACATACCTTCTGGGGGTTCTGCATCCGTAGTTTGGGAGTTCGTTGAATCGATGAAGACGACTGAGGCCTACCGTTATTCATATCCGACGGCCCAGATAAAACGACCCGATCCTTGAGGAAGGTATTTCTCGGAGATGGAATATAAGATAAGCCTTCCGATCGTCGCTTTGGGCTAATCTGTAGCGGAATGGCTGAGTTCGGCTTCCTATTCGCGGCTCTTTCCCCAAGCATATTCCTTGGTGTCGGGGGAGCATTCTCTTTACTTGATGATACCAGAGGCCGCGATGGAGATGGATTGGCAGGAGCTGCCCTTTTCGGAGTTTGTGGCCCAGACCTACTTGCTGGTCTGGACTGCTGTTGGGGGTTAGAGCCCTCCGGTGAAGCTTTGGCGTTCGGAGGGGAGGTTGGAGTAAGTGGGCGCCTTAAATCAATTGGGGGCAGCAAAGCCGCAACGTTTGTAGCAGGCAAAGCCTTCAAATCAGACAGCGAACTTCGTCGCTTTTTCCTTACGGTAACAGGTTTGTCCGTAGCGGGGTCCTCACCAATGGACGCAAGTGTAGGAGCGTTACTGTGAGCACTGTTTGGTCGCAACGACTGATCTTCCGCGGATGCGGAAAAGATGCCATGTGCAAGAAGGCGCTCCCTTGACACGGGTCTCAGCAAACTGGCTAAACGAGAATCTGTATCGATAGATCTAGATCTGAAAAGGGATGCCTTCGAAAAACTCGATGGCTGCGAGTCTGCTTCCCCATGTGCTTTGGATTTGCTAAGTGTTCGAATAATAGAACTAACCTTCCCTTCGCTGTCAGATTTACCGCGGTCTCGAGCACTCCCAAAGCCAAACCTTTTTCGAAACGAAGATGTGTTTGAGCTTATGGACCCGTGGTTTGTGGATCCTGTACTCACAGATTGGGTCCGAGTAAGCGGGGTCATTTGGTCATTCAATAAGGTCCCTTCCATGGGTCCATCGAGTGTGCCACTCTCGTCAAATAACCGATCAAAGTCCTCTACAAGTCGATCAAGGAGCGATATATGCTCCATAGCATTCCCTCTATCCGTCAAAATTTCAGAGAAAGTTGCTGTAAGGGCACCGCGATCGCCATCATTACCAGAAGCATCTAGCAACTCAGCGAGTAGTTTTACAAGCGCTGTAAGAGCTCGACGATTCTGAGGACTCATTTCTGTTAGGAAATGGTGAAAAAAGACTTCGAAATCTCCAGGAAACATTGAATCAAATTTGGATTGAATGACCTCCCACGCGTCCAGAGAAATTATGGGGCCGATGTGTTCGTTCCAGGCATTAACCATGAAGGTTTCAAACGCCACGAACAAAACGTCAACTGGAGATTCGGCGGCCAATTGAATTTTTCCAGCATCCTCCAAAAGTGCATTGTAAAGTTCATTTATTGTGGCGAGGTCAGCCTGTCTTCGCCCTCGAAGTATGCGGCCAACAATATTTCCACTCCTCGAGCGGATCGCAATAACGTAGGCGGCAAAGGTCTCTTCCAGAGATTTAAACATATCTGGCGTGCTCTCTCCCGACTTCACTCCAACGAGAGTGCTGCTATTTCCAGATGCGGGCCTAATTGCTAAGCTATTGGAACGGTCTAATGCGGGCGGAAGGATCTGTGGAATTTCTCGCAGAACAGGTGCAGGTAAAAGTGATTTTGGAGGAGGTAAAGAGCATTTTGGACTGCCATTCCAAAAGTTTGATAAAAGCTTAGATGGAGAGGGGGGTCTGAATCCTCGTCCCGATTTTGCGTGCTCCAGAATGTAGCTGGAAACAGCGCGAATAATGTTGAAGTTAGTGTTTAAAATAGCCGAAGTAAGAATGGGATTCTCGGGCTGATGCAATGGACGAAGGACGTTATTAACTATACACGTCGTTAGTAATCAACATTCTACGACGAACCAAGGAGAAGCTAACTTACGTCGATTGGACAAGATTGAGGTAAATTCTGCAGCTGCAAAGAAATCTACTGAGGAGACTCCTACTACAGATTCTATCTCCATCTTGTACATGTCATTGCTAGACATTGAGATCGAGGCAACAACCTCTACGCCTGGTCGACTCAACTCTTTCGACCTAATAGCGTTTGTTCCGTCGAATATGAGCTTAACTGTAGAGGAAGGGTTTTGGCCACCAGCATCTTTTGGTTCGTCCTCGAATACGGATATCAAGACGCCCAGATTCGAAGAACCGCCCTTAAAACTACGAAGGCACCATTTTTTTCTCTCCCGATACTCTTCAGGGAAACGTCCCTCGATTCGAGCCTTGGTGAGTTCTTCAATCAAACGGCCAGCCTTGCCCTCGTAAGTTGACAAAAGTTCTAACGCGTGCATCGCAGATACAGAGCGAGAACGCTCATTCTGTACAGAGTTTCCGGCCGGGGTAAGATATAGGATACGGCCACATACTGATTGGGTGCAGCGGATGTTGGTTATCCGCAGTGCTTGCAAAAATTTGAGTTCGAAGATTACGGGTTCTTGATCAGTGGGTGCAATAGGAGGTTTGTCGAGCTCGGCATACAGGCCGCGAGCGGTCATCCTACTTTCAAATGCTTTAGATAGCAAGATCAAATAGTCTCCGTACAGCAATAGGATCCCGGACTCTAGGCTTTCTTCAGGTGAGCATAATTGATAAGGAGGTGGTAGATCGTAGAAATCAACCGCGGCAATCAATCTTCCTGAAGGTAGGCTGGCTGCGGGGAAGTCTTCAATAAGACTCTGGAGGCGTTTTAAATCGCGGGAATTGTCCTTTGCAGAATGTGAATCGAGTGAACAAATTTCTGTGATAATATCGCGAGCCTTGAGGAGTGTCTTAACCGCTGGATGAACAGACGGAAGCGCACTAGTCATAGCATCAATAAGAAGGCTATATCTTGGGAGGCGCTGAACAGGTTCCATTAACACTGAACGCATCTTTTGTTCTCCAGTCTCGTACACTCTCTTGGAGAAACTTGACTGGTTATCATTGAGGAAAGAGCTCAACGTCTGAGAGAAACCATGATGAGTGTGCATATAATCCCCATATGGCTGGGAAAATTTTGGGAACCATTCTAAGAGAGCCTGGGCAAACTTGATTATGCCTATTGGATCACTTCTCCTCCCGGTGGTATCCCTGCGGAAGGACGACGAGTCGATATGTGTGTCTCCTGACAAGTCTTCAAGGGCGTCTTTCTCCGTTTGTTCCAGTATTTCGCGGATTTCGCCCAAGAATCCCATGTTCACCTCTAAAATCTCATTCAGACAAGGAGGGAAAAGCTGTTTCAATGCAGTCTCATCGGGGCTTGTACTTGTTGGCGGTTTGTCGGCAGCTTTCTGGGAAAATTTTTGAATGATATTATGTACCAAGTCGTACATTTTCCCAACATATCGCTCCTCGGTATCTACAGCCTCACACATGGCAAGTCGAAGTGTCTCCTTTTGGGTGGCAGAGAATAATTTGGACTTGCTCGCGTTTATAGGCTGGGAGGGGGCGCGCCGCAGTTTCGAAGTAGGTAAAAACACAGGTTCACCAAGATGCTCAACCAACCGAGTATACTTTCCATACTGTGTGGAGCCTTCGTGTGACTCATCAATGTCGCCATCGGAATTGCGAGAGCCATTAGAGGTAGCGATGGACCCGTGGGGTAAAACGAGGTCCACGTCAATCCATGGTAAAATTCTATCGTTATAGGCGTCCCTGAGGTCACGTATGGCGTCTGTAGGGTCTTCTACCTTTACCATTTTATCTGCTAGCTCGGCAGCATGAAATTCATCAAATGCGTTGGGCAATCGTGCCGACAGATTTCCAGATCGCGCAGTGCCTAGTAATACATATCTGACCGGTTCAGATAGGTCTCCAAAATATTTCAAGAGACAGACTGCTAATCCTCTGTAAACTTCATCGCCTTGCTTGTCTCGTGGGAGATGATTGACCGCGGCATAAAGCGGACCTGCTGGGGAAATTGTAATTCGAGGGTAGCTTAGCACCCCACCGGGAGCGATGATATGTGCTTGGAAACGAGAACTTCGAACGGTGGAATTGGCGGTAATAACAGGGCCGTGGAATATGAGGACCGACGAAAGGATAGGATCCACTGCATGGTAGAGTGTAAGTTGCTCGAGGGGTAGACCTGCGATGGACGCGGAAACGGAGGCCATGGCGGGGGAGGGGTTGCGCCTTCTACGCGTTGCGCCGGCGTAAAGACTGAGTGTAACGAGGCGCGATTTTCGATGGAAAGCGTATAGGACGATTTAGCAGGCATAGAAGCACCGTCTTGCCAAGTCATAGAGTGGGAATCCGAGTTGTTTTGGCACAGTCGCTAATTCCACCTACCTTGTGTTTTGGGCATTGCAAGAGGTAAACAAAACTCAAGCTAAGGTCAAACACAACCATTTGGTATCATGAAAACATTGCTCTAGACCGAATAAAACTGTTCCGAGTCGGAAGGAAATTCCCAATGAAATAAGGGGTAAGTTGTTGAGCAACGTAAACACGCTGATGAAGCGGTCAACATCCACAAGGCGGAGAAGTACGGTGAGTTGGCTGGTCTGGCCTGGATGTGCTGTTTACGGCTGTTGCCCGTATCCTGCAGCTGTGATTGGCTCCAACACGCGATTGCGCGGCGTCCTCCGCGTCTATCGCTAGTTTATGTCATCCACAAAAAAATAGCACGTGATATAAATCCACTCCACTTTAAGCTTCCAAGAAGGTTTCCTCCATAGTTCTATTCTAGGAACAACAGTCATATAAATACTCCGTATGAGACTAGCCTGTGGACGACGCGCGGGAACATAGATCCATGGAGGGCATCTGTGGATTAACGGCTGTCAATAACCCTCAAAAATGTCCATATCAGTCAGACCCGAGGCCAGTCGTCGAATATGGTCTGCTTCATAGACTCCCAATGTCGTCACGTTCCGAATAGTACCCGAACAGCGATGGGCGAAACTGATCATTTTCAAAATATCCAGAAGTATAGAGTAGATCTGAACTCAGATCAAGCGATCTGGCGTGATAGATATGAATATAAAGTCCCTGGCCAATGCTCCTAGCTAATAATATCCCGAAACCAGCATTTAAACACCAGTAACTTGGTCATGAGCTGGGCGGCTTATGTAGATGTGTATCGCAGGCGTAGAATACAAAATTATACACTAGCTTTGATGGCCCATCGGAAAGCACTTCTTCTGTTGATAGAAGCTGAGTGCCGATTAGATGCATTTGTCTGTCCTCTGCACTGAGCACTGTAACCTTGCAGAAAAATATCTTCGCGAGATGTTGGTTTCAAAACGCTAAACCTAGAATGGAAACCCTGGAGCTCCCACCATCCACTGCTTATGTCAGCTGTACTTTCTAAGTTACTTTCTGGATAACTATGCCGAGAGACAGAGGACAGCTACAAGTTTCCTAAGCTCGACACCAAACCTTTGTTTCCCTGCCCACCAGAATATTACGGGCTTGTTTGCTGGGAGCCTATTAGGATTTATCAACATATGGCCAGATGATTGATTGAAAGAACGTCCATACCTATACCGTCCGGTGGTCTGGTAAAGTTTACCCCGGACACCACTTGAACACTCCGCTAATATACTTTTGCGCGGCGCAGAATAAAATATGACCATTGCAGTCGAGAGGCTTGATGATCACGATTCCCCAGATATATTAGGCCCTTCCACATCTAGCTCGGTGGCTGAAAATGCTGCAGCCCTTGCACCAGATTCGTACCAGGGTGGCAATATGAGCGAACGCAGCACCATACCAATAGCGATAAATCCCGTCGAATTGGTGACGATAGAATGTATCACAGTCACGTCCTCGATGCGAAAGCATTCAAGATGGGCTCATTCATCCGTTGCCGCTATCCTGGGTGGAGGCGGTGCTTCGCGGTCGTATGAACGCGAGTTTGCAGTCCCGTCCAACATATCCCTTGCGGGGAAATCCCCGCCTAAAATCGCCCCAACGAAATTTGGAGCTATGGGTGTGGAGGGAGAACACGCACTCGCGAGTAGATGGGGTCTCCGAGGGAAGAAAGGAAAGAGCTTGCAAGACAATCCGCTGATGTCTGCATTTACGCGGCTGCGTATCGACTTAAAAGATTGTAAAGATATTCGTGATTTTGATACCCCGGCGCTTCTACATCCATTCCTTCAGGTTATACGCTCATCGTCGACATCCGCTCCCATTACGTCTCTCGCATTGATCTCAATAACGAAATTTTTTGCTTACAATATCATCAACCAGGATTCTCCACGTCTCTCCATGGCCCTTCAGCTCTTGTCAGCAGCCATCACGCATTGCCGATTTGAAGCCACTGACTCTGCTGCCGACGAAATTGTTCTGCTTCGAATCCTCAAGCTCATGGAGGGCATGCTCTCTAGGCCTGAAGGCCAGCTTCTGGGAGACGAGAGTGTCTGTGAAATGATGGAAACAGGGCTGAGCATGTGTTGTCAAGTTCGACTATCAGAAATCCTTCGCCGTTCTGCCGAAATGTCCATGATAAATATGTGCCAGGTCATCTTCCGGCGCCTCTCCCAATTGGACATCGAAGGTATGCCGGGTCTCAATTCATTGCAAGAGGAGAGCTCGCATCAAGATTCTGGGAACTTCAAGATGGATCCCTCCGTGGATGGCGATACTGTTACATCACAACATCCTTCAAGTCTAGGCATGGATACATCGACTCCAGAAAAAGTTCGTACCAGCGGTGAAGACGATTCAGAAACCACCGTCAATGGTGACACATCTGCCAATCAGCCCGCACCACATGAAGACATGTCCCCCGAAGTCAAACCGTATTCATTACCTTCAATTCGAGAACTTTTTCGTGTCCTTATTGACTTATTGGATCCACATAACCGCCAACACACTGACACAATGCGAGTTATGTCACTAAGGATAATCGATGTTGCCCTTGAGGTCGCAGGGCCCTCGATTGCTCGTCATCCAAGTCTTGCGCAACTTGCGAGAGATGACTTGTGTCGCCATCTATTCCAGCTAGTAAGGTCTGAAAATATGACATTGTTAAATGGATCTCTCCGAGTTGCGGGGACGCTACTCTCTACCTGTCGCAGTGTCTTGAAATTGCAGCAAGAGCTTTTCCTCTCCTATCTAGTTGCGTGTTTGCATCCGAGAGTAGAAATACCACGAGAACCGGGCATCGACCCAAGCCTCTACTTGGGCGTCCCTCAGTCACCGAAATTGGTGAAGCCCTCGCCGTCACAAGCCAACAGTGGTCGTTCAACTCCGGTTCCTGTGAAAGACCGCCAAAAGCTTGGAATGGAAGGCGGATCTCGGAAGCCTGAAGCCCGAGAAGCGATGGTGGAAAGCATAGGCGCATTAACACGGATTCCCAACTTCATGGCTGAGCTATTCGTGAATTACGACTGCGAAGTCGATCGCGCTGACCTTTGTGAAGATATGGTTGGACTTTTATCCCGTAACGCATTTCCTGACTCCGCAACATGGAGTACTACAAACGTCCCTCCACTCTGTCTTGATGCCCTTTTGGGATACGTGCAATTTATTGCCGAAAGGCTAGACCAACCTCCTAATTACGAAAATCTTCCAGACCCTGCACGCCTGAGAAGTCAGCGGCAACGAAAAAAGATCATTATCCAAGGTGCTGCGAAATTTAATGAGGACCCTAAGGCGGGAATTGCACACCTCGCCTCGCACGGAATCATAGAGGACCCGGATAACCCTCATCTTGTTGCAAGTTTTCTCAAAGGAACAAGCCGAATTTCAAAAAAAGTCTTAGGAGAATTTATTTCGAAAAGATCTAACGAAACTCTCCTTGACGAGTTCATTGGTCTTCTTGACTTCAACGGCAAACGAGTAGATGAAGCGCTGCGGGACCTCCTTGGTTCTTTCCGCCTGCCTGGCGAGGCGCCTCTTATCACCAGGATTTTAACGGTCTTCTCGGACAAGTATATCACCAAAATAGAACCCAGTGGAGTGGCGGATAAAGATTCACTATTCGTCTTGACGTACGCCATCATCATGTTAAACACGAACTTATACAATCGCAATGTCAAGCCCCAGGATCGCATGTCCTTTGAGGGTTTTGTTAAGAATCTGCGAGGAGTCAACGGTGGGAATGATTTCGATATTGATTTCCTTCAAGACATCTACACTTCTATCCAACACAACGAAATTATATTACCCGACGAGCATGAAAATAAACACGCATTTGATTATGCTTGGAAAGAGTTGCTCATGAAAACCGTGGACGCTGGGGAATTGGCTGTCTTCGACTCCAACGTATTTGACGCGGAAATGTTCGAAGCAACTTGGCGACCAGTGGTGGCAACCCTTTCCTATGTTTTCATGTCTGCCTCCGACGACGCAGTCTTCTCCAGAGTCGTCATCGGTTTTGACCAATGTGCCAAGATCGCTGCTAGATACAATCTGACGGAAGCTTTGGATCGCATCATCTACTGTCTCAGCTCCATTAGCACCCTTGCGCCCGATATACCACCCAATACGACTCTCAATACCGAAGTTCAAGCTGGTAAAAAGAGTGTGATGGTCAGCGAGCTTGCAGTCAAACTAGGCAGGGATTTCAGGGCGCAACTAGCAACTGTCGTGTTGTTTAGAGTCCTGACGGGAAATGAAGCCATCGTTCGAGAGGGGTGGACACATATTATCCAAATATTGCACAACTTGTTCATAAACTCGCTCATTCCTCAGTTCGAGAGTATGAAACCGAGGCTGGATACCCCTCCAATTCCGCTCCAACCCCCGTCACAAATTATCGACCGAGATGGAAGAGGTAATGACAGCGGGCTACTTTCGGCTTTCACATCATATCTCTCAAGTTATGCTGCGGATGATCCCCCTGAACCTTCTGATGAGGAGCTTGAAAATACTCTGTGCACAGTGGACTGTGTCAATGCTTGCTCCATTCCAGAGGTTCTTTCCAATATAAGGTATGTTAAAATCTTCCCAACTTTAGAGTCTTTTATTCTAACCTTTACAGCTTAATGCCCGTGGAATCTATTGTTTCCTTAGTCAACGCTTTGCTGTCAAATCTCCCGGACACAAGCCCAGCAGTTATTGTTGTCAAACCTGAAAGGCCTCAACCCAATATGTCTCGGCCACCCAGTCGAAAAGCCGACCCTAATCAACCAAATTACGACCCTGGAATGATATACATACTTGAATTAGCAACAATTCTAACCCTTAGGGATCAAGATACTATCCGTGAGTTAGGTGAAAGCCTAACTAGCGCCTTACAGAATATCGTTCGAGACTTCAAGGGCTTCCATTCTCTTGCAGTTTCTCGATCCATATCATACCTTCTAAATCTGCTTTGTCATGCCTATGTAAGTTGGACTTTCCCCAAGTAAGTTATATATGTTTCCGCGATTAACATTGGCCAGGAACACTCCTTTATGCGAGCGCCAGTTGTCCTTCATGCCATCTCTGCCTTCGAGCAAGATACTATAGAAGATTCAGCCATTTCCATCATCAAAGGACTTTCCTTTTGTATCACCAGTGCCGCTCCTCTCAAAAGCGATATTACAAAGTCACCAGATTTCTGGTCGATATTGCAGCGGTTACATCGACATCAGGAAGGCGCTCCTATGGTTTTCAACCTTCTTGAACATATTGTAAACTTCACCCCGCCCGTGATTTCAGCCGACAACTACGAGTATTGCGTAAGCCTTGCCAATGATTTTGCGAGCGCAGGGAGCCTTGCTGCTGTGCCTGACTCGAGAAGGACTTCTTCAGGACGGCGATCCAAGCCAGTGAAGCCCCCTAAATCCCAGTAAGCCCCGTGCTTCTTTCCCACTTTTTGGCACCTTCATTGTTGTCACTTGAGCTAACCCATTTTTAGGGATAATCCGTTGGTGCAACGCGGAATTAAAGCAATCGGCCTTATATACCACTTGGCAGGACGAGTACCGGATCTCATTCAGCAGTCTCATCTCGAACGAAACGAAGGTACATGGAAATAGTTCCTCAGATTTGTCTCCACATCCGGTACTAACGTAATTTCTTTCAGCATGGGCCGCATACTGGTCACCAATATTCAACGCACTGACCACACAATGCCTCAATCCTTGCCGTGATGTTCGACACCAAGCCATATCGGCACTGCAACGATCCCTGTTGTCACCTAAACTGGCATCGACGGATTATACGGAGTGGATCGCCATTTTTGGAGAAGTATTATTCCCGCTAATCTTACGACTCCTCAAACCTGAGGTGTACCAATCAGACCCGGTCGGAATGAGCGAAACTCGAGTCCAAGCAGCAACCCTCGTGTGCAAAATTTTCCTTCATTATCTTGTCCTACTTTCGGAATGGGATGGGATGTTGGACCTATGGCTGAAGATCTTGGATATTTTGGACCGCATGATGAATAGCGGTCAGGGAGATAGTCTTGTAAGTCCCCTTATATTTTATTTTTTTTATCCTTTTTGGTGTCGTCATGTTATTGGTCATTCGTCACACCCTATATGAGTTTCCGAAAGCTTACGGATTTATTTTTTGGATACATAGGAGGAAGCAGTACCTGAAAGCTTGAAAAACATACTCCTTGTGATGGCAGATGGGGGTTATTTAGCTCCACCTGCAGAAGACCCTACGAAAGAAAGGATCTGGGTGGAGACGCAGAAGCGCCTAGATCGGTTTCTTCCTCACCTCTTCGCTGAGATTTTCCCTTTCAAACCCGAAGAACAACAACCACCTCCATCACCAATACCACAACAGCCACTCCCTTCAACCAACCCTGTTCAACCACAGCCCCAACCTTGCCGCGATCAAAGCCATGAACATCCCAAAGCCGATGACACATTAGCCAAGATCGATGTTGAAGACGACGATAATACTGTCGACTGAGCCAACCCGGGGGTTGCCGTTTTGCCACTCTGACTATGGAGAGCTTGAGAACCGGAGAGCCGGGGCTGATTCCTGCGGAGCCGTCTTGTACGACAATAGTTGATCATTGCATAATTTTTCCTCATCTAGACAATTTTTTTAAAAAACATTGAAAGCGTAGGAGTTTGTTCCAAACTATCCGTATATACAATACCGCCCATCTGGTTAGGTACTTTAGAGAAAGAACTATAATTTCCCTTTCTATACGAAGCAATCCTCCCTCCCATAGATGTTTAATCTCCTGCTTTCTGGCACTTCTCTGGCTCAACCAGCCAGTCGGCCATCCAACGCTCGACAGGCGCTAGCTCAGCCACAGCCCCGCTTGTCTGCACATGATGCCCGCACCCATGTCAGGCAAACTGAATCAACGTCCAAGAGAGAAGAAGGTTGGCGATGGTCTCTCAAGGGGAAGCTGGGTTGTCAGGGCTTTTGAATATGTTGAATTGAAATCCCTTATCAGTTAATTATAGCTGGGCTCGCCGACTAAGAACCTGGAGAAAGCTGTCGTGAAAAGGGTCAGCATTTCAACTCACATCCCATTTCATTCAATCCCTTTGCAAAACGCAAATCTTCCCTCAGATGAGCATCCCCAAAAACCGTTCCGCAAGAGATGTGCGCTCGATGGTTCTGGACACACTATCCATCATGATACAATTGATTGACACTCGACATACATCCCTTTCACACAACCTGAGAGGCTCATCTCAGTTGCTAATTCGACAGTTTGAAGAGAGCTTTAGATGCTGATAGCAGGGAATAAAAACCTCCAGAGCGAATCATGTCACGAGCTAAAAGAACCAACCTCCAGAGAGAGCTATTCTACTACATCTAGGGTAGCCCTGCTGACTCCAGCCCTGTTGTCGTTCCAGGGTAAATGCTCATGTCTACTTTGTCTCTCTCTTCGCCACTCGAGCCAGCCAACGAGCAAGCAGCATTAGCATGACTCATACGCTCTGGAGCTCCGCCAGACTCGAAAACTCATTGGCAGCCAGAGGTTCTGGCGAAGTTGAAAAGCAAATCAAGGTTTCGAGCGAAGGTATTTCGCCTTTTCGGGGCTAGGCGCGTCTCTCCTTCTTTGCTTTTTTCCACCCCGCAGCTGATGAAAGAAACGAGAGACGCCATGTGCCACATCTCTGCTCTCATCCATTATTATTCTTGACACACCCCAGCCATCACACTGGCCTAGTTTGGGTTGGTGGTGCCAATTGTGATTCAGGCCTGAGACATGTACTGGTACCAAATATATCCATGGATGTACGGTACACACAAGCTAACGAGTGTCAGGAGCTGAAAGTTCCTGTATGAACACCTTGTACATACGCAGCGTCCAGTCCATTTGCTCTCCAGGGTCCCTTTACCCACGGCCTGCAGGAGAGCCTCCAGCTATATCCAGAACCCCTAGGTGCTATCCCCGCTTCCTTCAAGCACCGCGCTACCGCCTTATAGGTGTGCTACGCATTGTAGTTGGTCGGCTAAGTAGTGGCACCAGCGGCGTTGGCAACCTTGGTTTCTTCCTCCTCTTGCGGTAGCCCTGAGTTTGAGAATCTTTGCGTGTTGGTATTATGCAGATTATTTTAAGTCTGTGAAGTCATTGTAAAGTTTGGTACTCACACCATTTTCTCGCCTCCGAGCTGTTCATTGCGTCTGCCCGAAAAGCACTACCTACTGATCAGCTCACGAAGATATAAATATTAGTCTTCCCTCTCAGCTCCTAGTACAAGAGTTCTCTCAACCCCGGAAAAATAGCCCTCATTCCCAAACCCCCTTTAAATACTAAGAATACCCGGATATCGCTTCTCTCACATATATCTGATACCCTTCAATCCAAGGCATACTCTATTGCCTCTCAAGATTTGATGGCTAGTGTTAACCCTCACATGGCTACCGACTTCTCGTCGAGAACGGGCGGTATGATCCCCCCTTTTCCCCGTCCCAATCTACATTTCCCGCTACCTCAACCCTTTCTAAAGACGATAACATCACTGCCTATTGAAGCTTTCGTGGATCAAATATACTAACCGACATCTTATATTCCAGAAGCTGCCGACCCCACCAAACAGGAAAGATTACACCCCACAAAAAGCGAACCAGGTGAAAGTCGAAATGATCCTTTCGCCAGCCAACGGACGCATGACAACGATCCATTCGCCAGGTCTGTATCTGCCGAGCCGGATAGCGCCACTTCTCCAACTGCGATTGATAGACGTATGAGCAAGGAATGGGGTACGTAGAATAGTTATTTTGTCGTTGTCAATGATCACAGGCGGCCGATGTTTCATGGTAATGCTCTCAACTTTCACTCACCATCACCGTATTCGCTCAGAGGAGACGATCATTTGCTTTCTAAGTCTCTTCTAGAAACCAAAGGACTCCCTCCTCCGAGCCAATGATGGAGAGATAGTATTTGTTCTTACAACCACCGCACTCGTCCGAACCGTCAGATTTAGAATAAACGAAACTTTATGAGCAGAACAGATTGACTAACGCTATTGGCTATTATCCTGGACAGACGCAGCTAAGGTACCCCCTTCAAGATTCCAACGAAGGGAAGGGAGCATTTTTTCAACATCAAGCTCGAGGGATAGCCATATAACCCGTAAGGACCGCGATTCTGCCTACCACGCGAAATTAAAGGAGAAGGTTAGTTTGTGCTATTTTGTGGATATACCTTCCCTCCTTCGTTATGTTATCGTACCTTTAAACGAATCTCATATTCACTGGACAAGGAACACGTTTGCTGACAATGCTGATGTTTTGATTTTTGTAGGGCTGGGAGTAGCTAACCATTTCGCCTCGTGACGTCATTAAAACGCACGATTCTCGCTTTATTTCGACATCTCTATAGGAAGTTGTTTGAGCGACAAGTAGTCAACGCGGTTAAAAAATACTTGGTTTTTCGGAGTACGGGCATTTATTTCCCACAGTCGAAGTGAGGATGTGAGGATGTTATACCAGTTATTCTATTGACATTTCTCCTTTGATTTTGCTATTCCACGGGCGGAATCCATCACCCTTTGCTAACAAGCACGAAGCGAGAAACAATCGTTCGTTCTATATATTGGAGTCCGAATATAAAACGACGTATCTCCACCTCGTGCAAGTTCAAGCCATGACGTTGAACCGATAACAATGGCGGAGATAGGTCTTGGGGGTTTTCTCCAACTCAACCCCTCCAAAGCGGTCTTACGTATATTTTTCATTTCTCGTCGACATATTGAACAGCCTTATTTTGCACAAATAGGATCCTATTTGCATACGGTATTAGTTTCCAGCCAGATGTCAGCTTTACATCGCGTCTGTTGATTCTCTGTATTCCTCTAGAATCAAATTGTAGAATTTTCTTCCTTCAATCGATTTCGAAGGGCGCTCTGGTGCTCCCTTTTCAAGAAATGCTGTTATTGTGTACTTTTTAAAAGACAATTCGTCTCCAGATTCTTCCTAAAATTTTCTTCCCGGTCATTATCCAACCACGGTTCAGCGACCTATGGTAGTGTTTTTCCCCTGCGTATCATCATGGCTTTTCTTCCTTGGGAATTGGAGCACCCTATGAGAACAATGGCAAATGACATTAGAAAAATTCCTCCTCGCTTTGTCTACGCAGGTTCTCAAAACACCTATATTTGAGAGGCTGAGTATCTCAACAAGTACGGCTTTTATTAGTCCAATGTATAACGATTAGGCGTGTAGCGTGCGGAATAAGGAGATCAGGGAAGAGAATTACCCCCCTATTCTTTCTACCTCTACTGCACATATCAGATCAATCACTGCATTAGACTATCAGTTTCTCATGTGGGCTGGTGAAATTTGTGCATACAAACAACACATATTCGACCATGATAGTATTAAAACAAGGGTTTCGCTGACCTAGGTAGACTGTTCAAACTCATTTCACCAAGTGTAACGCCACCAACAAGGTCTGAATAGTGTTAGTATGCAATACCAGCCAGAAAGGTGTGATATTTCCGGCCGCTATCCGTGGATTGATATGTGATAAGAAGCTTGATTAATTAGAGAGAGCAATCACTCACTGAGTGAAAATTATCTATGATGGAAAGATTAGTTATCTAAGCAGACCAGAGAATTTGAGATCCTCACTTATCATAGTATTTAACTAACTAGTTATAACTACGTTAGTTAACTATTTTTCATATCTTCCAACATACCCCGCCTTCACAACCAGGCCAAGCCCTTTCCCCTCGCCCATGGGATCACGGCGAGAGAAATGGAAATATTTCGGGTAGATTACGGAGGTTCATGTCGAAAGTTCTTTCCCGCTAAGCCACTATATAACGCCACCAAATTGAAATCGCACAAATCTTCTTTACGTTCAAATCCGCAGTAAGAATGATATTCTTGTTTCTTATTAAATTGCTTGTCAAGATGGCTACTAATACTGATATTGCAACGCGTTCTCTAGTGATTACTCTTAAACCTATTGCTCAAAAGACCTCTCTTGAAATATCCGGCATTACTGGCATATCTGTTCGTACAATCAATCTTATATATGCCCGCGCAATCGAACGAGGATTTGATCCAAATGCTCGACCTATTGTCATTAATGACATCTATCTCAAAGATGCTCCTCGCTCTGGCAGACCTTCCAAACAGACATCTGAAGTTCAACAACAGATTATATCCGAGGTGCGAACCGATCGCTACGGCCGTGAGAAAACCTATGCTAATATTGCGGGTGAACTCAGTCAAGAAGGCTTCAATATTTCAGTCAAAACAATCCACAGGATTCTGAAGGCAGCTGGATTTCAGAAGACGAAGACAATACGGAAGCCTGGTTTGACTAAAAGAATGAAAGAAGAAAGACTTCAATTCTGTCTCCTTCATAAGGATTGGACTCTTGAGGATTGGAAATTGGTTGTATGGTCTGATGAAACCTCTGTGATTCTTCTTCATCGACGCGGTGGATATCGAATATGGCGAACCAAGGATGAGGCCTTTGTACGGAGTTGCATTCGCGAACGATGGAAAGGGTCTTCTGAGTTCATGTTTTGGGGCTGCTTTTCCTATGATAAAAAGGGCCCCTGTCATTGCTGGCTTCCAGAGACTGCTGCTGAAAAAGCTCAATCTCTTAAAGACATTGAAGCTTTAAATGCAGAATTGGAGCCTTTTTAAAGGAGAAATGGGAGCGGGAGAATGGAATGAGACGGCTTAATCTTCGTCAACTGCCTGGCAGCAAGCCTACATGGAAATGGCATAAGAAAACTGGCAAGCTTCCTCGCGGCATGAACGGCGGCATCGACTGGTATA